>VYZV01015357.1:242696-270843 GCA_013401275.1 Pandion haliaetus | reverse complement strand
GGGGGGGGGAAGAGTCAAGTATCCCCTGAGTGCCCTGCAGCTGTAGTGAATTTCACAAGGCACACAGCCATGCGAATACTTCCATTTCAAGTTCTTGAAGGGGGTGCCTGTATCTAACAGTTTTGTAAAGGGCAGTAAGGTAATGCAGAAGGTTAGTTTCCACATCGATTTAGAGCTTTAAAAAGTACATGAGAAGTGCAGGAGAGAAAATAATACAAACTTTGCAAAATATGGTAATGTTCCTTTTAAGAGTCTATATCTGAAACTATCTTATCAAGTAAAACTATTGCCAAACAGTAGCTTCACACTTTTGCTTATATGGCTGCAAAAGAAATGTGTGGCTATGGAAAGACTTTGCTGTGATCATGTGTTAGCTCAGGTTATCTAGTATGGGCCCAGGGTTTGTGCAGCCTGTCTCAGAGAGGGCTCAAAGAAGCCCCTCTGCTTTAAGAAAATATGCCTAAATAAGTGACAGAACAAGGATTCTTTTAGCTTTAGAAGATTGGGTTGCATCCCTCTAAGCTTTATTTAGAGAGCGGGACTTGCCTGAATTTGAGCCTCCATTTTTACTGCTGGATAGTGGTATTTCCACGCCTTTCTTCCCTCAGCTGAAGAATTTGGGCAGGATCCCAGATGAATCAGAAGTCTGAAGTGAGCCTGTCTCCGGAAAGAGTGTGTCTTTGTGCACTGACTGCTGCACAGGAGCTCGACTCGGTTAAGTGAATGTGGGTGCTCTGGAGGATATCACAGAGTACAGTCAGCTGGCTGGTGCTCGGAGGTTGCTACTCCTGAAAGGCAGAGCAGATTCTCTGAAGAACTTGTGGCCCCAGTATAGATGATGACTGATGTATTGAACAAATTCTACATTTTACTGTGAACAGCAGATGAAGCAGGTCCCTAGGCACTAAAGCAATGGGAGGTTTCCTTGCTTAGCCCACTGGTTACATGCCAAGTGAGTCGATGGTTTATTGTAGCTATTTCATGGCATGTTGTTCAAAAGACTGGGTTATATGAGGGAGATGAGGAATGATGACAACTTTTACCAAATTGTTTTAGACCATGGAGGACTTACTTTGGATGCAATATGAAGGTAAAGGTTGAAAGGACTTGTGGGTGCAAAGTGTGATAATTTCAACACCAGAGCTCCATTGAAGGGAGAGAAAACATACTCATTGGATAGCCACATGTCTCAGAAGGTCAGAACATATTTGTTAGATGCAGATGATGTTTAGCTTTGTAGATAGAAGGAAGAAAAATGGGTACTAAAATATTTTCTTTGAATGTTACGTTCAGCATACATGTCGCCTTGTATAAAGAAAAAAGAAAGATGTTAAGGCAATAAGACAAATGTTAATCATAATTTTCTTTCTTGGATCACTGTTAAGCAGCTGTCTTATTCATTGCTTCATTTCCACTAGGGGCCAATGAATTGGAATTACAGTACTTTTATAGCTGCATCTGTCTGAGCCCACTTTGGAAATGTTAGCTCATAAGCAGGAAGCCACTCTAAAATGCTCCACCTTACTTGTCTCTGGCTCAGCACAACCAGTGTGCAGAGAAAGCACAGAATTCTCTCTCAGATAAACTGGAAAAAGGACTGCTGTTGAGTTTTGTGCACATGGGTATGCAGCGTGGTCTCAGGACCTCATGGCATGTGGTGGATTGCAGCTTGGTTGCAAGCAGTCCTGGAGGGTGAGTATTGTCTGTGTGCGGGAGGATCCACATAGTTGACTGGAAATGTAAGATCAAACTGTTTCATAAGGTTTCTGTTGTTTGTTTTTTCCAGCTGGGCTGTTTACACTAAGATCTCGTCTTTAGTATTGCAACATGTGTGTTTCCCTCATTACTTTCCTCTTCCACCTCTGTGAATCAGCAAAGACTTGTATAAAAACGAAAAGAGAATTGACTTGGCAAGTACTCAAAGGCTCTTAAGGTTGAAGAAGGGATGGAAGCGGATGTTCAAATGTGAGTAATCCTCCTTTTTGCCCTTTGTCAGCAATGGATGTTGTCAGTTACATCTGTAACTGGTGTTGCATCTGAGTCTGAAGCATGGGAAGTAAGCATAGTGTAGGCCTCAGGCTGTACCAGCCAGGGAAGTTTTTGGCTGAAATGAAGCCCCTTGACGGTTCCCAGGTCGAGGTTCGAAGTGATTTAAACTGCTGTTGGAAATTCCAAGACATGTTCTCGGCTTCTGGATCAAGAGGTTACATTATTGCATGTAAACCAAGCATGCAGACAGCCAGGTGTTCTCAGACTCACTGGAAACAGTAGTTCATACAGAAGACTATGGAAATAATATGTCAGATGTAAGGGAAGCTTAGCGAGTCAGTTGTGTTGAAAAGCTTTTCAACTGCTCCTTGCCATTCTCTGGAGGAAAGTAAATTATACAAAACACCCCAAGGACGATCAGTGAATGTCCGTTGTAGTACAACTTACTTGCTAGTCCAGCCACCTTGTGCCATTGGCCCAAAGTGACATTTGCACATCTTCTGGATGTAGATGATCACTGTAAGTGCTCACAGAAACGAGGACTCGCTTTCTTGCACTACTGTGCGTTCGTAGGCTCAAATCACAGACCATGCTGGAAAGTGGTTTTGCAGACAAGGACGTGAGAGACCTGGTGGACAACAAGATGACCATGAGCCAGCAATGCAGCCTCATGGCAAAAGCAGCCAACAGCATCCTGGGCTGCATTAAGAGGAGTGTTGCCAGCAGGCTGAGGGATGTGATCCTTCCCCTCTACTCAGCACTGGCAAGGCTGCATCTGGAGTGATGTGTCCAGTGCTGGGCTGCCCAGTAGAGGTGAGACATGGACGTACCAGAGAGAGTCCAGCAAAGGGCCACAGAGATGACTAAGGGACCGGAGCATTTTTCATACGAGGAAAGGCTGACAGAGCTTTGACTCGCCAGCCAGGAGAAGAGAAAACTTGGGGGGATCTCATCAATGTGTATACGTATCTGATGGGGGTGGGGGTAAAGAAGATGGAGCCAAACTCTTCTCAGTGGTGCCTAGTGGCAGGACATGGGGCAGTGAGCACAAACGGAAACATGAAAATTCCATCCAATTCCATAAGAAAACCCTTTTTTAATGTGTGGGTGACTAAGCACTGGCACAGGTGGCCCCAAGAGGTTGTAGAGTCCCCATTCTCGGAGATAGTCAAAGCCTGACTGGACACAATCCTCTGCAACCTGCTCTAGCTTGCCCAGCTTGAGGAGGAGTTGGACTAAATGATCTTTAGATTCTCCTTCCCACCTCAACAATTCTGTGAAAACAGAGTTGGTTTGTGTAGCTCGAAACAGAGCAACTGTTCTGGTTTTCATTGAATCATAGAATCATTTAGGTTGGAAAAGACCTTTAAGATCACTGAGTCCAGCCATCAACCATGCCCACTAAACCATGGCCTGAAGTGCCTTGTCTACATGCTTTTTGAATACCTCCAGGGATGGTGACTCCACCACTTCCCTGGGCAGCCTGTTCCAAAGCCTGACAACCCTTGTAGTAAAGAAATTTTTCCTAATATCCAATCTAAATCTCCCCTGCCACAACTTGAGGCCATTTCCTCTCGGCCTATCACTAGTTACTTGATAGAAGAGACCAGCACCCACCTCACTGCAACAACCTCCTTTCAGCCAGTTGTAGAGAGCGATAAGGTGTCCCCTCAGGCTCCTTTTCTCCAGGCTAAACAACCCCAGTTCCCTCAGCTGCTCCTCATCAGACTTGTGCTCCAGGCCCCTCGCCAGCTTCGTTGCCCTTCTCTGGACACGCTCCAGCACCTCGATGTCTTTCCTGCAGTGAGGGGCCCAAAACTGAACACAGTACGCAAGGTGCGGCCTCACGGGTGCCGAGTATAGGGGGACGATCGCTTCCCTGCTCCTGCTGGCCACGCTGTTTCTGATAAAGGCCAGGGTGCCGTTGGCCTTCTCGGCCACCTGGGCACACTGCTGGCTTATATTCAGTCGGCTGTCAACCAGCACCCCCAGGTTCTTTTCCGCCGGGCAGCTTTCCAGCCACTCTTCCCCCACGCCTGTAGCGTTGCATGGGGTTGTTGTGACCCGAGTGCAGGACCCGGCACTTGGCCTTTTTGAACCTCATACAATTGGCCTCGGCCCAAGGATCCAGCCTGTCCAGATCCCTCTGTAGAACCTTCCTTCCCTCGAGCAGATCAACCCTCCCTCCCAACTTGGTGTCACCCGCAAACTTACTGAGGGTGCATTCAAACTCAAACTTACTGAGGGAGCCCTGGGGAACACCACTTGTGACCGGCCGCCAACTGGATTTAACTCCATTCACCACAACCTTCTGGGCTTGTCCATCCAGCCAGTTTTTTACCCAGCAAAGAGTATGCTTGTCTAAGCCATGTACCACCAGCTTCTCGAGGAGTATGCCGTGAGAGACAGTGTCAAAGGCCTTACTGAAGTCCAGGTAGACAACATCCACAGCCTTTTTCTCACCCACTAGGCAGGTCACCTGGTCATAGAAGGAGATGAGGTTGGTCAAGCAGGACCTGCCTTTCATGAACCCGTGCTGGCTGGGCCTGATGCCCTGGTTGTCCTGCACCTGCAGTGTGAGCACACTCAAGATGAGCCACTCCATAATAATCTTCCCCGGTACCGAGGTCAGGCTGACAGGCCTGTAGTTCCCCAGATCCTCTTTCTGACCCTTCTTGTAAATGGGCATCACACTGGCAAGCCTTCAAGTTTTGTGAATATATGTAACAGTAGAGGAAATTCTTACAATCTTCAGCCTTCTAGAAGCTGCACTCTGTGTGGTGCTTGGTGTAATGAGGATGTAGTACTGCAGACCCTGCTGAGCATAGAAGGGTATGTTTTCCAGTGGCTTTCTTCTTCCTTTGGAGATCTCAAAAGATAGCTGTAGGCAATTACTTGCTTTCACAAACTGGACTTTTCTGGATTGAATCAAATATTCAATGGTGCAGGCTCTTCAGTATGTATGAAGGGGCTGGTTTTCCTGAAAATGTGGCTTTTTTTCTCTGCCAGAAGGTGGTAACATCTGCTTTTCTAAACTACATTATACCTGAAAAAAGCCTATTTCATTTGGTTTATGCAGTCAGGACTTGACTGACTTTTTCACAGCCTAGTAGACTAAGATCCACTATATTTAGTCTCTGTGAAAGCCAGTTAGTCTAGGCAAAAAAGAGAAAAATCTGCAAGAACTTTCCAGACTTCAGATATTGTCCATGAAGCATTGTATTCACGAGAGGAAAGTGGATCAGCAGCTTCCCCTCCCACTCATACTTGGAGATGGACTTTGAGGGGATGCTTGAAAAGTGGCATAGGCTCATTCTGTGCTCTGCTAAAGCTGCAGTTCAATTTTTCATGGTGTATTTCAGCAGAACCAATGAAAACTTTGACTGAAAATTGGCTGCAAACTTGTATAAAGTGAGGCCACAACAAGGTGATAAAACTTACGTAGATGAAATCTTGTCATAATGAGCACAAATGATAAATGCATTGATAAATTTTCAAGATCTTGAATCCAGCCATCAGCAGGGAAAAAAAAAAAGCATAATTGGCTGACAAACAAGTGTAATAGGTGCACAGCCAGGAATAGCATGGATTTGACTGACTTATACTCGGTGTTTCTAGAACATGTACTTTTGAGGAGTTGCATGATTTTCCCATTTCCAGCTGCTAAACTCACAATCTCCATCACTTTCAGTCTGATCTATGTTTGTAGAAACAAAAACAAACCCAATGATTCTCCGAAGCAAAGGCTGCTGATTAAAGAACCTGGTGCATTTGCCTCCATTTTATAGCTGGATCTGGGACGGTTTTTGGTTTTCCCCAAATAATATTTTAACTATCTCCCAAGCATTTGCTTTGCCTGTGAAGGGGTGTAATTCGCATTATGGGACTAGAAGCAACACAGAGAAGTGCACGCTACTTTTCAATGGCTACAACTGTGCACAAAGCTTGAGGACACCAAGACAAGTTTTGATGCTTTGGGAAGAGTGGGGTCTCTTCATCATTATAGTCCTGTAATCTGCTTACTTCGTAAGCTTAATCACTTTGTAAGGCTTCGGGACTGATTCTTATTAAGCTTTGCCTGATTTTGTCTTAGCCATCCTAGAGGTTTAGTTTTGTTTGTTTCACTGCAATGACTTTTTTTTTTTTTTTTTTTTTTTTTAATGACGAGGAGGCTGTTGCTTAATTTGTTTTGTTCTTGCTTCATTTTGTATAGGCGTGTGGGATTGCCATAATTTTATATAGGCAATTGTAACAAGTTGTTATTAGAATGAAACTTTCATGGCCGTAGCATAACATAACATGGGGTAATGTAAGCATGATATAACAGTAGAGGCCACCAAAGATGTCACAGGATGTGGTGCAGAGGCATGGGGTGATACTGGAAGGGGAAGAGGATAATACCGGAGGCCTCAGGGCTATCACCAACTCAACCATGCTCAGTTAAAGAACTGCAGAGCTGGACAAAACCAGTTTTAGTGGTAATAAAGAAAAAAGGAACAGGTATCCAACTTATGGAGAAAAAGTGTTTCTTACCTATAGCAAATCTAGATGTAATATCAAGTTGCACATCGGTGAAGAAAGATTTAAGTGTAAAATTGTGCTAGAAAATGTATAAAAATACTCAAATGTGGGCCCTGGAGGGAGAAGGAAGAAACCATTGACAGCATACTCCTCAGCAAAGGAGAAGAAGAAACCCTATCATGAGCATGATGCTCCTTCTAGCAAACGACTGGGCAGGGGATGCTAACAACTTGTTGCAACCCTGGTCCCCCGTCCTTTTCCCGCAGCTGATTCTTGACGCTGGCTTAATGTCACACTCGAGAGCCAGAGGGGCAGGATAAGGGAGAGCATAATACCGGAGAACACTTTTGCCTAGCAATCTTTGACTGTATTACTAAGCTGTGCATTATATTGTTTAGATAATTGGGATTCCAAAGGTTAGTATCATTGTAACTGCACTGTAATAACAGTTTATTGTATTTTAGTGAAGCTGTTAAGATTTTAATTAGTCTAACAATAAATTCTTGGCTTCCCAAATGAAGCATTTCCCCTTTTGCCCATAATAAGGCTTTGAGTGTAATAACTTGTCACATAGGTACTACAAGGACTGAAGAATGATGAGTGTGTTTGCAGAGAACAAAGCACTGTGCTCATGCACCAAAAGAAATCATGGAGAGAAGTAGACAAAGCCAGAATGATCTTCTTCCCAATGACTAATGATAGAATACTTGCACTGTATTACTTATGTTATTTTAGCAATCTCCTGAGAAACCCAGTGGGAGGTGTTCCTGGTGATGTATGAAAGAAGCCAAAAAAAATAACAGCTGTCTGAAAGAATTTTCCTGCGTTGGGTACAGCAGGGATATGATGAGGGGAAAAAAAGTTCAGTTGAGATAGCTTGCATAATTCACGCCAATTTTGCTCTTAGTTTACTTCACAGTTGATTTGCTTCATACTATTTGCAGGGAGGGGAAGCATTAAAGGTCTGATTCTTTAATGTTCCCAGTATATTTTTGGTAAGTTTTTTTCCAGCTGGGTTACTTCAGCAATATGATGGAATTGGGAAATTGCCATGAAGTTGGCATCACTATAGCCAGCCACAAATTTAATCAAAGCCAACTGACAGATTAAGTACAACACTGTAATAAGACAGGATGGAGATGTGAAGGAGACTCAATCCAGCACAGTCCATGTTATTTCTGACCTCCTTGAGAAGTACTTCAGTTCCAGACCATGCATTTTTCTCATGAAAGTACTATTATAAACAGCTTCCAGTAGCCATGGTATTTTAGGATGATTTAGGTCGTACACATCTGTCTTTACTTGATGTTGGCACCTGAAATTACTGAGTAAATGATTATGTCAAACAATTTATAGCTATGTATTGTGACAATTCCTAAGCAGCAATCAAATCCTGTTGTGTTACTTGGATGTAATATAATGCCTTAGGCTTCTCAGAGAAGCTAGTTTTATGCTCTAAAGCTTTACTGGCTTTCACTGAGACCCTTAATGGAAACTGAAGATAGTTACTCAAGGCCATAGGGGGTGAAAGGTTGCTTGTTTACTTTGCAAATATTTGGAAAATAATTATTCTTTATATTCTCAATATCAGATTCTGAATTTGGGGAGTGTTTTATCCGTAGGGTATAATCTTAAAAATAAACACACAAACAAAAACAACAACAACAAAAAAAAACCAAACAGGGCAAAAGTAAACAACTGAAGACTAATGAGAATGTATTTGCTGGTAAGTGAAAAAGGTAAATTTGGGACTGTAACTTGCATAAACACTTGGCCACTTTCTTGCTGCTTGTAGCTAAATGAAATACATTTCATCTTGTCTTTCTAATAATCTTAGCAATTTTTAAAAATGTTAAACTAAAATGAAGATTTTTTTTTTTAATTTTTTTTTCTTCCGCGTGGTAACATGGAGGAAGAAAGCTTTTTTGTGTGTGTGTAATAATTTCAGTTTCTTTTGAAACAAATTTTAGGGAAAAATAATTGTTAAATAATTTGATTTGCTCAAATCTGCATTTTCTGCATTCACCTCCAGGAAAATATTGTCCATGTTACCAGCAATAGGAACCACACAGCAGTGCAGTAGCGTTCACAGCTTCAAGCTTTCAGTAAAGGTTAGCGACGCTAGAGGTATAGCAGCAGGCTGTGACCTAGCTGCCAAGCGAGAAGAGAAACGAGGTTGGAAATAGTACCGAAAACTCCCATGGCTCTTCCACAGGGTGCCATGGTTGAGGGAACAAGTCTGGATCACGTTCATTGTGAGCATTGCTTCAGACCTTACCCTGGTGCTGGCCTGGGAGGCTCGTGCTCGGGACGTCGGCGGTCGCTTCTTGAGCAGCGCATCGGGCAGGGTTGGGATGTGCCCAACGGCTACTCTTGGACAAGCAACGTGTGCAGCTGGGAGTGATGCGGAGGGCAGCGCTCAGCTGTCCTGCGGTGGGCAGCGGCTTCTTTTCAGGACGTGTGGCAGGGGAGGTGCTGCAGGCAATGTGCCTGGGCCTTCCCCCACGGTATCGTCTTGAGGCAGGAACCCTTAGCACAGGGGAAGGACGAGATGTGGGAGGAGGGACTGGTGAGGCAGCTCCAGGTGCTGAACTGGGCCTGTCTCTTTGGGGAGCTGGTGGGAGCAGGGCTGAGAGCCCCTCCTGGCTGCAGTGGCAGCCTCTGAGCTTGGGGTGGAGCAGGGCAGGGAGACCCCAGGAGCGTCGCTTTCCCCGGGATGGGGGATGCCAGTGTCCCCCCAGGAGGGCTGGAGGCATGCCGGTCTACTTCTGAATGCTGAGAGTGCAAAAGGGAGCAACTCTGGATCAAATACAACATTTGCCTTACTGGGGCATATGGGAATAATGGTGATTAGTATAAAAACCTGGCAAAGACCCCTGTGCTGCGATAGAGTTCTGCATCATGCAGCACCCAGCATCCTGAATGCCGGAGCGACCTGAGCTCCACAGACACAACAGAGACAACACTTCAGGCTCCGTACTTGGAGCAGGAGGGCTGCTAGGATATAAAATGTTCCTTTTTGCCTACAAAGCAGGTGTTTACCTGAGGCAGGAAGGAATTGATCTGATCTAGCAGCAGGAGCTGGTACTCTCCTGTGCTGCACAGCAAAACACTTTGTTCAGCGTGTGTGGGACAGGATCAGACAGACCTGCTTCACTGACTGGTAACAAAAAAGAAAATACTGTTTTCCTTTTACCTTACACTAAGCTCCATGGCATGGGGGGTTGTATTTTTTTATTTGTTTCTTTACGTTCTTTTTTCCCCTAATGCAGGGAGGGCCTCTCAGGTTGAAGCTGTGAGGTAAGTGCATGCTGCTCTTCTCCTATGAAATGAGTTGCCGACCTCAAAGTCTGGGGTGAGGTGATCTACAGAGTGGCCTCCTCATGGATTTTCTTTAATCTAGAAAAGAACTTTTGCCTTCCAGTGATGCATTTCACTTTCCAAAGTTGACAGCCACGCTGATCGAGTGCATTATTTGGTGCTACAGGAATGCAGCTTAAGAGAAAAGGAAGCTTATAAATGATTATTAATCCCCTGGCATCCACAGGTGCACGTAGGTGGTAATTTGGTCTTCTCCACGGCATGAATTATTCACAGATTTGTTAGAATTTATAGGTAGACATTGAACAATTCTTCTGTACCCAGATGAGATGAATGATTGAAACAAACATAAAAACCAAGAAACAAAAACCCATGCCTGTGCTCCAAAGTGAAAAGTCAGTACACATTCTCACAATGATTTGGGGGTTTACATCTTAAAGCTTTGGGTCGTGATAATCTGTCTAGTGAACTTGAGCAAGGGGAAGGGGTTTAACATGATGGAGAAACACTTATGAAAAATATAAAGGAAAATTTAACAGGAATATATAAACTTGGTGCTACTTGGAGACTGGTCTAACATAAATGTATACTCCTCTTGCAGACGGTTTCTTGGAGACACTCTGTTTTAGAGGGAGGTGCTTAGGCATAAAGTATAACATTAAGACTTCAGCCTTGGAGTTATCATTGATTTATTTGGAAATTATGGTTGATTATGTTCTAATGATGTTTTGGAAGACATGAAATGAAGTGCATTCCACTATGTGGATGACCCTTGGCTTTAAATTCCAGCAGATGACAGTTACTGGGCACATCAGTGAGGGGACAGAGGGAAACTGGCACACTGTGCCAGTGTAATCGCTGTGAAGCTGTCATCCGAGTTCAGTAGCAGATTCTGCAAGAAGCCAGAGGAAGCTGTAACTAAGGGTTGGGTGGGAATAGATTAAAAAAAATGCCTTCATCGTTCTTTATAGAAGTAGCTTTGATATTTTTAAATCTCCTGGTCATTTGCTGAGAAGCTGGATCATGTGAGGTATGATACCTCATGTGAGGTAGCTGTTCTGCTCTTTGTTCATTTTTTATTATTCATTCCTTCTGGTCTGTGATACGTGGGTAGTTTGGTTATCTACAGTTCAATTGCTGCACCTCCTGCTAATACTGTTGTGTTGTTGTAAGACAATCCGCTTTGCTTAGCAGCTCTGTGGCTGCTCCTCTTTCTCACCACATTTTCTGAAGATAAAGATGCTAAATAAGCAATAGTTGTGATTCTTGGAGACCTCTGAGGATGTGTTAAAACAGAGATATGCTTGAAGAGATGGATTTCCTTTCAAAATAGCTGCTGAAAACAGTATTGAAAAATCGGACATACACCTTATAACTCCATCCAAGAGTGTGACAACAAGTGGGAATAAAATTCGGGAAGTCTTCATTTTTTTGGAAGTCATCTCTCTCCAACACAAAGAGATAACATTAATGAATCAGCTTGTTAAAATGCTAAGAGTCCTTTTAAAGTGTGAGGATAAGAGCTTTTTAATCTACCTCTTTATAGTGTGAGATCTGATTTCAGGTTGCACAGATCTGTTGAGTCTTCACAACAAAGGTGCAATACTCAACAGTGTAAACAGAAGTATTGTCTGTAAAGACATTTGATGTTAGCTCATCTCTCTGCTTACTCTGCAGCAAGAGTACTATATCCGGATTTGAACATGACACTTTCAGAAAGAGAAGGATCAATCAGTGGGAAGATTGAAGAGAAAAATGAGAGGACAAGGTCTGGAAAACTCATGGTCACCCACAAGCATCTCAAAGAATAGACTGGCAGGGAATGTAATAGTAGTAATATGTAAAAGGATATTGCCATATAAAGGAATATATTTTTTTTAATGCATGTCCTTGGTGGATAAGTGGGAGCATATGCTGCAACACAGGAGATTCAGGATGGACTTCAGTAAAGCTTGCTAATGATAAAGACAGCAAAGCCTCGGCAAAAGTGGCATGCAGTGGCACAGCTTGTGGAGCCTACATTAGTGAAAGTTAAAAAACAAGCCAGGAAGGAGTCTGTCTGGAATAGCTATAACTAATAGGTGTTGGTAACTCTGCCTTACTCCCTTCAGTCCCTTCTTCAAACTTGATATGATATTTCTGTGTTATACATAATGTATTTTTCTATTAGAACATTGTTAGTAGATTGTGTGTGTTCAATTACAGTCATTTGTCAGTAAATTACCCTTCCCTGTTCTGTTAGTAATAGTATTATGCAGCTCTAATAGGTGAAGGCCAGAAAGCATACTGGGAGTTTTAGCAGGCTATAAAAGCCTGTAGGAAGTCCTCATGGTAACAAGCCTGCAGCCTGAATAATAACCAGGTGAAAAGCGTGAGATGGAGTGTAATAATTTTTGCAGAAGGCCATGTTTTCCTCAAAAAGATGTGACCTGAAAGGTGTCTTTTGAGTCCAGGTATTAATTTGCTGCTTATGGGTGGAAGGAACTTCTAATAAGCCAGAGATGGCAAGTTTTATATGGTTTCTTTCTGTTTAGTGATGGATTATAGCTTAAATATCTTAGCAAAATTGAGCTCAGAAAGTATCTGTTGAGAGAGATGAAAGGAGGTTTTGCTTGTAGCGTGTGAGAAAGAGAACAATGCAAATCAGCCATATGGGCTTTGTGCTTACACGTGGTTTGGCTCTGTGGGGGACATCATCCTCCAGCCTGTCAAAGCTCAGCATACAGCAAAAAGTTCTGATGTAACTGATATTCTTTTTATGAGCAATCAATTTGTCTGGATCCCGAGCCTTCAAGCCCAGCCGACAGGAAAATTCTCTATTGAGAGTTGACTGACAGACAAACAGCACTGGAGTTTTAAGTATTTCTGTTATCTCTGAAGGATTTAGATTTCCTTTATAATACCTTAATGATAAAAGCTATGCTTTTAGGATTGCTCTTAGTTAAATATACTTGTTTAGTTTCTTCCTAGCATGTGGATTTCCCAACTCCAGCCAACACTGGCTAGCCAGAGGAGTTCCCTGCAGAGTGAAAAATCATTTAGACTGTTTATTTCACTACATGCCTAACTCTTTGTGTACCAATGCATGTATCAGCTGATTGATTTGAATCTATCAAATGGACATATCAAATGTAGTTGGACTCAGTGATCCTTATGGGTCCCTTCCAACTCAAGACATTCTATGATTCTATCTTCTATATAGAAAGGTCAGTAACAAGGATGACACTTAAAAACTGGGCTACCAGCTCCTCCTCTTAAATGCTCTTTCACTGCTTGAGATTCTAGCTCAGAAGGATGGGGGTGAAAATTAAGACAACCTTTAACAGGAAGTATTTGCCTAATTTGCAAGCACTTATAGTGCTGCCAAAACAGCACTTGCAGGAGGGTAAGGAAATGCAGCCTGTATTTGAGACAAACACTGCAGCTAGAAGCAAATGCTCATGGTGTCTTCCCTTGGCACAGCTTCCTCTGTGCTGGCACAAACATCTGATGAACAAATGTCTCTAATCCGAGGGGAGAAATTTCCATCCCATCTGGTGCAGCTCTACAGCCTTAACTGTGAAACAGGGGAGTAAAGGTTGCTGAGTAGGAACGACTTCGCCCATGGAGCTTTCTTATTACTCGGTTTACTTGTCTTGCTGCACCTTCAGCAAAGACTAACCTCCAAAACTCATTTTTACAAAGTCCTCTGTGGAGGAAGAAAAAAAATGTGGCTTTGAACAAAAGTCTTGCTGTAAGATAGAGAGTCATGTCTGCTTCTTGTTTTGATCCCACTTCCTAGCCAGGCTGTATGCAGTTCTGATGAGTATGCTGCTCTAAGTCCATCTAAGCAGGGGAAATATAATAATAGTTTTGTCTACTCATCAGTACATTGCTGATGAAAGAAGTATTTGTCTTTCATGGTTGGGCATGCATGCTGAAGCCTTGGCTGAAAGCCTTTTGTTCTTGCTTTAAACATGGTGAAGGGAACAGAAGATGGGAAAAATAAAGTAGGTTTGATTGCAGCAGAGTTGTGTGTTTTTATTGCTTTGCTTTTTCCCACAAATTGACCAAAACAGAAATGAAAACTGACTGTTGTTTTCTAATGTGGTCAGTAAATCTGCAAGAAGTGTTTTTGAAGTTTCACTTTTTGGGTAATGAATGCACAGAGAAGCCTTGGAGTCAATCATCCTTGTGCGATATTTCCTCTCTCCATTTCCACAATGAAAAATAGTAATTAAAAAAATAAAACTCTAGAATTCAGTGCTGCTTCAGAGGCTTTTCCTTTAGCTCTGGATAGGGTACTAATTGCAGAGATTTGACAGCTCTTAAGCAGTCATCACTCATACTTGCTCTTACTTTAGATGTTTAATTTTGTTGTAAAATAATTCTTCTTGAAGTTGTTACTGTAATAATTGCTGTTAATAACCCAGCAAGGTAGTTGTCCTTTGGCATTATATCAGGGCAAAAATGATAGTAAGATAGCTCTTGTCTGAAGAGTTAGAAACCTAGAGAACACCAGGGGCTTGGGGGCGGATGGAGGGGGTGGTGAGGAAGAAGAATACTAGAAACAAGATGTCATGACAGGCATCTAGGGGTGTTTGCAGTTGGGATTTATGCAATAGGCTTATGCAATTTGGCTGTACTTCTTTATAGAGGAAGAAGACAAGGTGTCAGATGCAAAAGAAATAATAGGGAGGGTGAGGAAGATGAAGGCAGGTGGAATGACAGGCGGCTGGGAATATTTTGGAAGCAGAACAAAGCCATGTACTGAGAGTGATATCAATTGCGGCTCGTGTGACAACAGAGGAAAAAGCGTTTTCCATAGGTAGGCTGCCTGTTTCAGCTGGATGAATAAGTTATCTCCATTAAGGTGTGATGTTCCAGTCAGTGAAATGGGCTTCCTGAAGCAGCAAGTCTAAGAGTAGCTGTTTCCCTTTCCACTGTTGGTCTGCTCCTGATGGAGTGACCTGGTGGAAGGCATAGAAAGCCACAGTGACCTTGCTCGGAGGGTGCAGCAGGAGCAGGGCTGCCCAATGTGAGGGGGGCCCTGAGCTGGGTGCTGTGGTGGGGTCCTTCAATGGCCCCAAGGTGATGCCCAGGGAGCCTGGTCAGGGCAGCAGGGCCCAGGGCGAGGCACCAGCATCCACGTGACACTGCTCTGGGCAGGCCTGGGGGCCTGGCCAAGCCAAAATTGTGTCTCTGGGCCTGAAATGAGTGGGGGCGTGGAGGCAGGAGGGGAGCCGGGTTAGGAAGGAAAGGCAGGTCACAGAAAATGATGCTTGTCAGTGCCTCTGGGACCTGACAGGATTGACTCTACCTTATGTTAGGAAGAGTTAAAAGAGGGGGAGACTTTTAGCAGTAAATGTGACCCACAGCTACCTAGTGTGTTGCTGTTTTTTCTGAGGCTATCTCTTCCTGTATGAGAAACAGTGTGGCCAGCGGGAGCAGGGAAGCGATCGTCCCCCTGTACTCGGCACTGGTGAGGCCGCACCTCGAGTACGTACTGTGTTCAGTTTTGGGCCCCTCACTGCAGGAAAGACATCGAGGTGCTGGAGCGTGTCCAGAGAAGGGCAACGAAGCTGGCGAGGGGCCTGGAGCACAAGTCTGATGAGGAGCGGCTGAGGGAACTGGGGTTGTTTAGCCTAGAGAAAAGGAGCCTGAGGGGAGACATTATCGCTCTCTACAACTGGCTGAAAGGAGGTTGTAGTGAGGTGGGTGCTGGTCTCTTCTATCAAGTAACTAGTGATAGGCTGAGAGGAAATGGCCTCAAGTCGTGGCAGGGGAGGTTTAGATTGGATATTAGGAAAAATTTCTTTATTGAAAGGGTTGTCAGGCTTTGGAACAGGCTGCCTAGGGAAGTGGTGGAGTCACCATCCCTGGAGGTATTCAAAAAGCATGTAGACAAGGCACTTCAGGCCATGGTTTAGTGGGCATGGTTGATGGCTGGACTCGGTGATCTTAAAGGTCTTTTCCAACCTAAATGATTCTGTGATTCTACGATTCCTCTGCTTTTTCCCCTGATGCTGCCTAAATTGAAAATCATTTTCAGAAGCCAACTCCAGCACGTGGTTATGAATAAAAAAGTACAGGGAGAGCAGGTGTGCCAAAGACAGACGCGACTCTGCCAGACAAGGGCTGCTGCAGCACGGCTGCCTACGCTGCACCTGGATGTGAACATGAGTGAGCAATAGAGACTGGGGCTGTAGGTCAGTGAGTCACTGGGCCAATGAGCTCTCAGGAGTTTCTTTCTCATACTTGTGTCTCTGCCAATCTTCAACCTTCCCAGACATGGATTACCTGTCATGGCCTTTCTGTTGGCAGATAGTGTTTCTGGCTTGGGACACTTGCGTGCCGCGCTTTTGTTTTAAACAAAGATCGAGATTGCTTTCTCCTCCTGCCCTTCTTGCTTATCTTGTGTGCTGGTTAACAAAGCAGACTGAATACGGAGAGGAGGGCCGCAGGGCTCCATTACATACACTTATTTCGCTAATTCTTGCAAGCAAAATTAGTATGCCTGTTGCCTGAGAGGTGGCTAGAGGACAGTCTTGGCAGATGGGCCCTGCAAGTTCAGCCTTACCTCCAGTTCAGCCTTCCCCTGCCCGCACCCGTGCCGCACGGCTGCCGGCGGTCGGGAAGGCGGCAGCACCTCGGACAGCGCCGGCGGCAGCACCTCGGACAGCGCCGGCGGCAGCACCTCGGACAGCGCCTCGGACTCCGGCCCCCCGGCTGTCCGTCCAGAGCGGCAGAGCCCGGGGTTCGTCTGGACACGGAGAGCCCTGGTCTGGCCGGTGAACTGCTCGAGGTAATTTCTGTCTCTTAACTGGAACGGGGAGACGCCTCTCCTCACTTCGCAGAGTGGGATCGGAAAAGTATTGTCTCTAATTTTGATTCTTCCCGAGAGCAGAATTTAAATTCTGTTCTATTCTTTGAAACAAGAGTTTACATCTCATTCATAGAAAGTAAAACCTTCCTTAGTCGCCCAAGGAGCAAAAAAGTCAACTCTGCCTATCCCACGCTGTCAAAACATGCAGGAGCAGTACAAAGACATTGTAGGTACCATTAGAAAGCATTGGTGTCTCATGGCTTCTACATGGGCCACAAGGGAAAATGAAAGTTGGTGCTGCCATTGTTTCATTTGTTGATAAGAAAATCAGCCTTTGGCATTCATTTGGGCTGTGAAGGACTAGGATTGATTACTAAATGTGTGTTCCTTTGTAGACAGTTGCAGAATGTTGGAGTGGTTTTGTAGCAAATTCTTAGTGGATAATCTCAGAGACCTTTTTTTCTTATTGATACAAGTGGAATAAAAATACATTTCTACAATCCTCGATACTCTGGGTTGCTAAAACCTCTGTATATCTTTCTTCACTTACAGCATAGTCATTTGAATATTTGATCTCTGAGATCTATATAGAAGTTGTAGCTTAAAAAGAGCTATATCCAAGGGAATGGCAAGGTTGGACGATGTACAGAGCAAGTTAGCAGAAACGATTCACTAGCTTTTCAATCCCAACTGATGGCCACTTCATTTGGCTGTTGAATTTGTGAACAGTGTAAAGTTAATGGTTTTGACTCAAAAAGGATGCAATCCCTTGCTAAACCATTTTAATGAGTCACTCATTGATGTTCTGGAACACACATACTTACTGTGTTTAGTATTATTTTCTTCCACCTGAACAAATACTGCCAATTTGCTCTTGGACACATGCAATTTGCTTCCACCTAATTTCTCTTTCTTTGCTTCTACCCCACTCTGCTATATGTCAAGCCTCCCTTGACAAAAAGGGGTACTTATTGGAAAAAAAAAAAAAATCTGATCAGGAACTTAACTCCTTAAAGAAGAAGACTATGCTGTGGGAGAAATTTTGCAGCAGATCAAAGCAATGGTCTATGTAATTGCCAAGTCAATCAAGCCATGAAGCAGAAAGCAAAGGCTTTGATTTCTACTGCTGTCATTCACAAGTAACCAATGGGCTATCATTTCCTCAGCTGCTTCAGCTGCTGTCCTCAAAACCTCTTGAACCGCTTTTCTTCTGGTGATTCATACTTTTAGAAATAAATTTGCAATTAGAGCATTAATATATATTTTGAAATCACACTCATCAAACCATTAGTCAGATAAAGAAACAAGGTTTGAAAGGAACAAAATTTTCTCTCCTGGACATCTGACAAGAGACACCTTGTGTTTCTTTGTAGGCTTTGATATTTAATCATTAGAAGAGGTACGTTTTGTTTTCTTTTCATTATTTTTTTTCCCCACTGAGACAGTCAATCTTATCAGTTGATTACTCTAGGTTATCAGGGATATGTTTAGATAGAGGGCAGTTTTTGAAGGAAATCTAGATATAAAATGTGCTGCTAGTGGCTGATCTTTGATATTCAGATAAACATAGTTTACAGGACCTATCTTTACCTTTAGAGTGATTCCTTTCCCTCCATTTTTTTCAGGTTGGTCAGTGATCCAAAACTATCTCAAGTCAGCAGAAAAAGACAGTAATTACTGCTTGACTCCTGTGATCTCTTTTAGCCCCAGATAAGGTTTTAAGGAGTGATGTGAAAAGTCTTTAACATTGTCATATTTTGTGATAGTGAATCTGCTCCTGAGCAATCTCACAGAGCAAAGACTTTAGTGACTCGTGAAGTAAACCGTCACATTGATGACTTGACAGCTTATTGCCCCAGATTTTGGAAGGGATAGTGTTACATATCGGTTTGATTTGCTTTCTGAGAAGAAACTGAGGGGTTTTGGCTGTCAGTCTAGGACCTTACTAAACCATCTGAGAGAAAAAGGTTACTTTTTTTTGCTGTTTTTTCAAGGGCTAAGGAGGGAAACACTGCAGTTCAAATGAGCTTTGGAAGCTGTAGGTGTCCATTGTTTGGACCAGTCGCTGGACTAAGGCAGGCAGCCTGCAACAGAGCTGCCACGTGGATATGACTTTGCCCATTACACAAAATCACACAGAGAAAGGTTGAGGTTGGAAGGGTCTTCTGGAGACCATTTAGTCCACTCCCCTGCTCAAGCAAGGTCAACTAGAGCAGGTTGTCCAGGACTGTGACTCCAAGGATGGAGACTTCACAACTTCCCTGGGCAACATGCTCCAGTGTTTGACCACCCTCACAGTAAAGCAATCTTATTTCTTCTGTTCAAGTGTAATCTCCAGTATTTCAATTTGCACTCACTGCTTTTTGTTGACAGCTCTTGACAAATTTCCTACATGATCATGAAGCATCTGCTGAGGATATTTTTTTTTTTTTTAAAGTTGGTTTGGTTTGGGTTTTTTTCCCCTACTTACACTCCTAACCCTTTATTTGATTGCTGGGTTTGCTGATTCCACTTGTTCTTTGAGGCTGCAGTCTTGTAGCTTTAATTTTCCTTTGTTTTACTGGGAATTTCTTGCCCTGTGAGGTGAAGGGTACAGGGTAACAGAAACTGTAAAACATACTTTTTCCATGTATGAGCAGCAGAACTTGAAGGCCTGGGGGCTGTAAAGGAGTTGGTAGCATGTAGGAAATAGCCGTCCTGGTCAAATTCATCGAAGCTCCCTCTTTGCCAATATGTCGCTGCTTGCCCCACGTTTTTGGTTTTTTCTTTAGTATTTGTCTCCCTGTCCCCCCCATGGTTTGATCTTTGCGTACGACCATCCAATTTTTTTCTTCAGACTAGAGATTTGTATTCTCACTAGCACTGTAGGGTGCACTTTTAATTTTCTGTATGTGACCATATATTATTTGAGAAGACTTGTAACAGTGCATAGATCATGTTGAAGACTGAGCATTCCAGGGAGCTTATTCTCATGTAAAAAAAAGCAACAACAACAACAACAAAAAGCAGTTTGAAAAAGTACCTGGAAAATCCTGCTTTTGCTCTTGACACCTTTTGGAAAGTCGTTGTCCCTCTTGGAATGGGGTAAAAAAAATTCTTGTGTAGATTTCATCAGAGTGATTCTGCAACGTGCTAAATATATCAAGAAAAGTGGAAACAGGTTCAACCCTTATTCTAGGAATTAGCTCGTATGTAATGAATGTAAAAATATATGTTGATTTTATTTTTTTTAAAAAGTAATTATCCTTGCAGAAGCCAGAAGGATTCGTGCCTTGACGTTGCACCCTTTAAAATCCTAATTACAAATTTGATCCACCACACCATTTGAATTTAAAAAAAAAAACTAATCAGTTAACTTGGAACTACATTTGTATTTTCTAGAAATGCTTTTTGCAGAAGAAAAGCAGTAACTTTTTTTTTTTTTAATGGCTTAACTAATATTTCCCCATCTGTGTTTTGCTTATGCACTCCCTTTGTGGGAAAACTGAAGTCACAATCTGAATGCCTGGCAACAGAAGCAATGAGTTTGATATTTATATTAGAACTGTAACACATGGACATCTGTTCCCTCTACCCTTTAAAAGATATTGCTTCCAAAGACTATTATTTGGCTTTTTCAGCTGTGGGCTGTTGCCGTTAGGTGAGGTTGGTGGGAGCCTGGGAAAGGACTCCACTGTCGCCCATGGGGCGGCCCCTGCCCGGTGGATGCCCCAGGGCAGGTGGACAGGCAGAGATGTCTCCATTCAGCCCTGGGGCTGAGGCAGTGCTGGGCTGGCCTCCTGGTTGCTGCTGGGCTAGAGCTGAGTGACCCAGAGCCCTCTTTCAAGTTTGTTGTGGATTTGCTGAGAGATCTTGAGGTAATCCCTTCCTTCTGCCTCTGTTTCCTTACACATAAAATGAGAAACCAATCTAATTTGATAAAATATTTTGAGCTGTACTGAAGGAAATGTGCTGATGGCAGAGCTATTCATTGGTAATACGTGCACATAGAAAAGGTAGAGGACCAAAGTGATTCCAGTAGTACAGAACAATGACAGGGAGGATTCATTAAACCAGAGACTAGTATTCACCCTTCATATGTGTGTCTAATCAAGATGATTATTTTCCTCCTGCTTTAGGGTGAGATTTTTGTGGCCATCGGTCTTCTGCTCTAAAGCAGTTTTGAATGAACAGGTGGGTTGGCATGTCTGCACTTTGCCTTTTCCTTTGGGAGCTTAGTGTCTGTTATCACAAAGTGTCAGTACCCTGTGTTAAAGATCTTCATAGGAGTTAGGTCTCCCTGATGCTGGGTTCAGCTCCTAAACAGACATATTCATATAGCAGTTGAATTACAGAGAGTTGTAGATGTGGCTATTGCACTATTTCTTCTCTTCCTTCTTAAACTTGCTTTAAAGGCTTGAACTCCAAGCTGTGATGATAAAAATGCCTCACTGTTGATGCTAGGATGAGATGGAAATCTCTCATGGCTACCACTGAAACTCCATTGCCTGCCCTTAGAGTGAGTACAGCAGAGATAAACCTGTTCTCTTGCTGAAGAGGTGTTGGATAGTTTACATATTTACTCCCGCATTATTATGTGGGAGTAACAGGCTTAGTTACCCAGATGCAAAACAAAAGCAGTGGTGAGAGGACCCTGCGCGTGGATGGTTTGGTAAAACACAAAAGCCAGGCTGCACCCAAACAGGGTGCTCCATTTCTGCCTTCCCGCAGGCTGCAGATTGATTTTGGCTTCTGGAAGTTTCTCTGTGGCATTTCTGATTAGGTAAGGGCATTTTTTCAAGGGATAGGCTGAGGGGTAAAAGGTAGTATGGTGGAAGATGGGAAGAACGTTTCACCCTGTTTTCTTCCCACAATTATTTTATTTCATTTTCAAATACCATCTAAAACAATGTTAAGGATTGTGATGCCACAAGATTTGTCTAGCAGGAGTTAGCTTGTACTGCCTGTATTCCTTTCCTCCTAACTACAGCACTGTACATTTCCACCACCCCTGCAGTACCCCTGCCTAAAAATGGGAAGCTGTCAGTTTTGAATGAGCTGTATGTTAGTGTACAAAGCATGGGGATGAGGGGAGGCAAAATAATTTCTATGCACTGAGAGTTGGGAAAGTTAAACTGTTCCTGTATTGTAAGGCTTGCTTGCAATGCTCAGGCAACAATACAAACAACAGTAGGAAAGAAAAATGCTGCATGAAAAGTGAGACAAGGCATTTCACAGTGGCTATGATTCAATGATAACCTTGACCTGAAATGTTTGGGAACTGACTCATATATCCATGACTCTTAAATCACTGGACAAACAAACACACACAAAAAAAAGAGATATCCAGGCTGTTCTGTGACAAGTTCTTGAAAGCCTTGGTGTGCTGCTTTTCACCTTAGAAAAGCTTCCTCTCCTCCTCCGTACACATCTATGCCGGCTGGGAATAATTGCCTGAGCTGGAGATGTGCCATAGCCTGTCACCTCGCAGTCCTTCATCCAGTTCAGAGGTTATTGATCCCCAACCGAGCGTCCTGGGAATTAAAGCAGACACGGCAACAAAGCGCCAGGATACCAAAATGGTCCCTTCCCAGCTCAGAGCCTTGGGGAGGGAGGAGGCAGTGCCGATGAGTCAGGGTGCTGTAATCATCTGCAAGAATTGAGTGACAGCTCTAGCTACGGCTCCCTCGTCAAGGGGAGACCTCAGTTCATATCCTCTTCAGCATGCAGCAGAAGGGCTCCCATGTTTCCCACTGAGTCCTCTAAAACCTGACTGGAGAGAGGAGAAAGGGCATCAGGCATCAATCTCTTCCTGTTCCTTTCTTTGGTGAATAATGCTCATGGCATTTTAATTGCATTGTATGGGTTAAAATCATCAACATGGAAAAAGAGCAGTTTAATTCCAGCGTAAACAGAAACAACTTGTCTGTCTTTTTTTTTTTTTTTTAAAGACAAAAAAATAATCATTCTAATTAGGGAAAAAAAAATCTTTTTTCTGAAGTTAGCAACCAAGTTGAGAAATCAATTATTTTTGTAGCCCTATTTCATATCGTTACAGTTGGTGCCAAGCCGTTTTAGTTCAATTTCATTAGCACAGAGTGTCATCTTATCTGTGTTAGTCTTGAGTTTGATTGCTGATTTTTAAGCCTGTTTTGTAATTGTCAAAAGTCTGAGGGAAAAAACCTATGATGGAAGCTTGCAATAAACTTAATTGGTTGCAGACAGCTAAACGAATCTCTGCCTCTAACAAGTAAAGCTTGTGATAGTTAAATGAATTTAAAATGGTGAGTGGGAACTGCAGACTGACTAGTTTGGCAGCTGAACAGTGTAATGAAACAGTCACTTTAGAATTCTGTCCACAAAGGCTTAGACTAAAACTGTCATAGCATATCTGCATACATTGATGGCCTTGGTGAAATTAATATTGTTGCTTTGTAGGATTGCATATCTGATGAACAAAAGAAATTGAACTGATACAGTTTGCTTGAGTTTCTCCAAGACATTTGGCCATAAATGCTGTATAACATCTGATTTTTGTCTTTGAACAAAAACTCAACAACAAAAATAACCTACTTAGATCGCATAAGGTGTTACCAGAAAATGGACAAATTCAGAACTGGTCTGCTTACTGGCATATCTCAACATACTTGTCAATGGGAGGATGTTTGTGAGTTCATAGCAATGGATATTTTCCTGATTCAGCATTGCTGAATATTTCTGACATTTTGCCAATGATTTGAAATCTGGGGCAATATATAACTTGCAAATGACAGACTGAGTAGCGAACATGAAAGACGAGGTTACTGAGGCAGTGATCAAGATTGTCTACTTGTATGACTGTGTATTGGTGATGTGCCTCTCGATTTAGGCAAAAGCAAGGTGATATGTGCATGTGGGAACTGAGAGCAAGGGTCTGCTTAACAGCTGATACTCCGCCTTGGAAAGCAGTAGGCTAGAAGAAGATGGAGGGAGCTTGGGGACTCCTGTCCTAGCCGGAGCTCTCAGGGAATGCCTGTGGCAACTGGAGGCCAACAGGATTTATAAAACAAAAGAGAAACACCAAGGAAGATGGTTCTGCCTTCTAAAACATGTGAAGACTTTTTGTCCAGCTCTCTATCCAGCCTGTAGTTCAGTGTTTCAATTGTACTGGACAGCGCAAAAGTGCTCTAGATAATTTAGGGTGGCATGAAAATCTTCTCAGTGAGACTTGACAAGTCATTCAGTACCAACACTGGAAGAAGGCGAGAGGTCTGATGTTGGAGTGCAACAAAATCCAGTGGCTGAAGGTCCCTTTACTTTATGGCTCCAAGTGAAGCAGGCTTTTATGTATTGCCCTTTGGTATGCTTTTACTTATTGAATCACTTTGTTAAGGTAAGAGTCAGGTCTCCCAGGCTCAGGATTTCAAATGCTGAAACCTTCAGATACTAATTCCCCAATGTAGATCTTCCTCTGAAACACTTTTCATTGGCTGTGGCTGGAGATGTGATGCTGTAGAGAAAAATAGTGGCTTCAAATGGCAGAGCATCCCTTCCCTTCAGTTCTGTGGTTGTATGTCTCCTCAGAGACTCTGCATCAGACTGAAAGATGAGGGCTATGAAGGGATTTCCTGCTAGGATGCCCTGACAGCAAGCTTTGGGGTTATTGATTTTTTTCTGCAGCGTGTTATGTATCCTGCATTGGGATCAGGTGGGTGTATTTGGTCTACTCAGCTCTTTGTCATTGTTGGCCCTGTGCCTTTGCCTCTGACTCCCAACAATTCAGTCTTAGGGACTGACTGAAGATTTTGGTCCCCTCTTCCCCTCCTCACATGGAAAAATGTTCTGGAAAGCTTACCCATGTTTGCTCATCAAAGTGTCACTATTGTACAGGTGTCTGTTGGGGGACGTAGAGAGCAGCTAAGGGCTACAGATTTCAGTTGTAGGCAACCTTTTGGAATATCTTGGCATTGTTCTTCCAGCACTCTCTTGGCTTACAAATAATGTGTCTGCTTTGTGGGAAGAATTCCTTACATATCTTGCTTGTGACATCCAGGATCTGAACTCTGTTCTCTTCATCTCCAAAGCCCATGCAAATGGCTAAGCTGAAGGAAAAATCTTACATTTCTTCAAGTAGCAGAATATTTGTAGGCAGCCTAGAGATAGAACCAAAGATGATACAGCTTTGTTTAAAAAGGTGTGATAAGTTTGGGGATTTTTCATTGCTGTCTTGTCTCCTTCCCTTCCAGTGATCAGAAACAAATGTTTCATGAAATAAGCTGGTGACTGATGGTTGAAAGGAGATCAGGCAAATCTAAGGCTGTTTCTTTTGAGAAACAGATTTCTAGCCACCAGAACACTTATTTGAAGTTGCAACTGCACACATTTCTACCTCTGTTTCGGCAGCTGGTGTACTTAGGTTATTCTAGTGAATCACTTGCTAATTTTCTACAGTACAATTGAGACTTGCTTGATAGAAGATATTTTTTAGAGGGATATGACCTCTCTGAATCTGGTCACTACAGCTTAGGACCAGTCTGTTGCTGTGACACGTGAAATACATCCCAGTCCATTAAGATCAAATGAATTGGGCACTTGCTCGCAGGCGCAATGTCTGCAGCCAAAAGTATTTATACTGATTAACTGATTTTTTAGAACCCTCTTCTTGAATTGCTAACCTTCAAATAAGCCATCCCTTGGGAGATCATTGATGACATAGCCACTTGTCTCAAAATTCATCCGCTTGATCTTTATTGAACTTGATGAGCAAACATTTAAATGATAATTGAGACACTAATTAAATGCTGTGCCTGGACTCCTGGTCCAGGATTGAAAGGAAAGACTAAATTATTTAATGACAATTTGGAGAATTACAGGTCCAGATCTTCAGCGGACTTGTAAGAAAGAGGGGTTTGTTCAGATGTTTGAACTCTGTCTGCTGCTGCCGCCTAATTCTCTGAATATCCCAGTTGATCCCCTGGTCTTACAAGGGAATTGCTAGGATCCCACTCACCAGAGTTTCCTGGCAAGTGTCAGGACATTATATTTGCTCTGGTGAGCAAAAGGGAAGTGAGGGACCTTAGTTTTGTTCTACGCTTTCTTGTCATTCTCATCGTGCAATCTTGATACTATTAATGCATGTCTACATTTGTAAGTTCACCTACCTTTGAAAAACATGATCTGGCTCCTGACTACAATTGAGTTGTTTAATTTTATATTTCGAATTCTTCCCTATTTCTATTCCTAATAGATGAGTTGCTGCTTCCTACATTTCCCACCCTGCCCCTTATTGCTGTTCATGTACATCCTTACATTTCTGCTCTTTTTCCCTACAGACATACTTCTGGCATGTGTTAAGGTAGTTAGGGTATTAGACCTTATCAAAATGTCTCAAGCTCTTTAGTAAGTCACATATAACTCTATTCTCAAATGACAGTAGATGACTATTCCTCCCAGCTTAGTCACGCATCATTGCTACCCTGTCCAGGAACCAGAGAAGTGAGAATCATGCTTGGCACTTCCACAGGGATCTCAGAGGTAGGCAAAAATTTCATCGCTGCCAGTAATTTGTGCCCTGTGCAGAAGAGATTTGTTCAACAGGGCCTGCACAATACTTACGAGCTTGGTACAGTGCCAGTTTTGCTTCCTCCTTTCCTATCCTTTCAGTACCGACAGCATGCAGCAGATCAATTTCCTTCGCTGGGGGGAGTCAGGAACTGCTACAGGAGCAGATGCTAGGGAAGCAGATGGGGCAAGAGTTGATTTGGAGCAATGACAACTCCGTAACCTTCCAGCGTCAGCCTGAGATTGCAACTTTCCCCATATTCCCTAGCAGAAGGCAAGTCCAGGCGCAGGCTGAAGTAGAGGCTTAGTGCTGCGCTCGAGCAGTGTGAGGTGGCAGCTGGGCTTCTGGAGTGCGGTGTGTTGGCCCTGAAAAGGCAGTTCATGGTGAAGCGGGGCTTCTTCTGTCTCACGCTATACAGCAGCCTTTATTGTAGCGAGTACCTTAGGCTCTTTTTAAAGAGTTTAGCCTGGCAGGGCTTATCAACCCAGCAGTGATGTGATCTCGTTTTACACATGCTGAAACAGAGATTCTTTGAGAACTGATCAAAAGTTGCTTCTCTAGTAAGGGACATCGACTCCTACACTGTTTTGAAAACTTAAGTGAGAGGTGTGTGTCCCAGGCTACCCAGAAGGTCAGGGGCAGAGCAAGGTGTGCACTGGAGATGCACGGCCTCCCAGCCACGCAGCTGAGAGGCAGCTCCCCATGTGGAATGTAACTGGGCTCTCCTCCATTTCCACAGGGGCGAAGGCAGTCAGGGTTTTTGTTCCCATTTGTCTTTTGTTAGGGGGCAGGGGGATGTTTGGTGTTTGTGTGTGCACATTTTGGAGGAAAATAAGAAAAGAAGAACAATCTGGTTCTCCACTGCAGTTTATCTGGATGGTTTCATCGTATAGTGGAGAACTTCAAATGTCTAACCTGCCTGACAAAAAAAATTCAATCTCACACAGCATTTTAGATGCTCTTCTGAAACCTCCATTGCCACAACTCGCAAATGTATACTGTACGTGGTATGGAGGAGTCATGAAACTGGTCTAAGGAAGTAAGCCCTCAGTAGCTGATTTAAATTTACTCTTTTAGCTGGGTAAAATCCCATTTAAATGTACTCAATTGAAAATGGGGTTTTAAAACATTTCATAAGGCTACAGGGAGTTCCTTCTTTCAAAGTATGTATCCCAGATTCCCTGGGTGGTTTCTTCAGGATGCTTTACGAAAGATTAATTATTACAAAGTACAGGGTTAAAGCTGAATAAGTGCTTTTTGGATCACATATTTATTCTTTCTGGTGATTGATAAACAACAAGATTGAGAAGATTGAGAGGTCCCCTGCCTCTTATTTGAAAATGTACTGCAGACCTGGCCAAGTGACTCTCAAAATAATTTATATTTTTTCACCCTGAGCTTTAGCTTGAAATATGTTTGGGGTAATGGAATTTCCTCTTCTGGAGTTGAACGACAGTTAACATGGAATCTGACTCAAAAGCTGCCTTCCTATGCATGATTTAGTTAGCAGGGAGCCAATGATAACATATTAGCACATACTTGAAGATGCTTGGTCCCATAGTGATGAGAAGCCTTGAGAACAATGGCACGGATGTGATGGGACTGGAAATAAAATGAAACATAATTGTACATTTAGTGCACTTGTTCACAGTGCTCCCAGAGATTTTCATTATGAAGTGACTGTCACTTGAGAAGCAGCAGAAGAGCAAAAATAGATGACTTTGTACGGCGGATCTCGGTTTGCTATATTACTCTTCAGCATAGGATTTTACCTTGTGTCTCAGAACCACATAAATGGTAGTGAAGGGAAGTTGACAGCTTCCTAGTGCTCTTTTTACATGTGCCTGTCTATCCCCTTGTTATGGGTTTGTGTGGCGCGGTTTTCCTTGGTGGCAGGGGAGGGGGGCTGCAGAGGCGGCCCCTTTAAGAAGTTACTGGAAGAATTCGCTGCCCCAAAATGTCGGACCCGCGCGCCAAAATGTCGGACCCGC
>VYZV01015357.1:173161-242447 GCA_013401275.1 Pandion haliaetus | reverse complement strand
CTCCCGTGGGAGGGACCCCACGGTGGAGCAGGGGATGAGTGAGGAATCTTCCCCCTGAGGAAAGAAGCGGCAACGACGATGTGTGGCAAGCTGACTCAACCCCCATCCCCGATTCCCCTGCGCCGCCGGGGGGAGGAGGTAGAAAGCATCGGGAATGGAGCTGAGCTGGGAAGGCGGGAGGGGTGGGGGGAGGTTGTTCTGATGTTTGGTTTCCCTTCCTAATACCCTTGTGTTTTGTTTCTGTTTTGATTTGTAGTAAATTAAATTGATTTTGTTTCTTCCCCAAGTTGAGCCTGTCTTTTGCCCGTGACCATAAGTGGGGAGTGATCCCTCCCAGTCCTTGTCTCGACCCACAAGCCTGCCTTTGTATTTTCTCCTCATCCCAACGTGGCCAGGCGAGGGGGTGGGGGGTGAGCGAGCGGCTTCGTGGTGCTTTGTTACCGACTGAGCTGACCTGAAACCACGACACCCCTCTTTCCTCCATTCATCCACGACCCAAAATTAAACGAAACAAAAACCCAGTCAGGTACTTGGCCGAAATGCTTTACTATATAAGTATTTAGACCTAACCTAGAGACTTTTTCTAGGGTGCTGTGTGTAGGGTAACTTGGAATAAAAATGCTGTCCAGCTGATAGCTTCTGCTGGTGGTACCTGTAGTCTGTATCAAACTTCAGGTTTTTCATGGTGCTAGGTGGAAGGTGGACACAAAAGGTGCCTGCATGTGTTACCAGCTGTGAAGCTGAACTTGAGAGGCATGATTAAGGTATCTCACTGCAGGAAGCTGTTCTGTCAGCTGGGTCACAGGGTGGGGATGCTGTGTTTTTCTGTGGTGGACGGAGGCCAGGCTCCTCTGAGGAGATGTGGCCAGAGCAGAGCTTTGCAGCCCGCTGCAGTGGTCGAGGTCCCTAATGTGACACTTGCAACCAGCCAACTCAGAAACAGTCTCCAAGATGGGAGAGCAGTTTGGAGAATTATTACAACATCATTACAATATTACATACCTGGCACTGTCACACATTGTGCATTGTTGATTTACAACTTAAAAAAAAAAAGAAGCTTAATCTATTGCTTGAGGAGAAGGCTGATATCAGCTGATAAAGCTGATCTGTGTCATTCTGAGAAGCCCAGTCTCATAAAAATAAAAAACTGTGGAGGAGCAGGGATGGGTTAACAGTTGGCTGTTTGGAGAAGGAATGTTACAACCTGCAAATATGTTGCCTTCCATCACGAGTGCTAGGAGGCAAAGATGAAAACCAGCTGATAGGTTAGAGGCAACCTTTACGGAGGAAATGCTGGTTGTCAGAAGAGGGGAGGGAAGCAACGCCAAGGTCGAGAACACCTTTGGGTGCTGCAACCACCTGAAACCTTCTGAAACCACTCCCCTGCTCAAACTGCTTTTTAAAAGCAGGTAACAAAAATTCAAGCTTTATAAAGCCTTTTGATTTCAGAAAAGTGAACCACTGTCTGAAAGTTCACTGGGAGTGTATTCTCCCAGGTTTGCTTCACTCCCTTGCAAAGATGCTCGGTGAGCAGCTCAGCACGCTGGCAGGCTGTATCAGCCTTTACTCTGACAAGTGCCACCCGCTCTGTTACAATCCTTGCCTCGCTGAAGCCACCAGCACCTTTCTGCTTGATCTGCGGGGTAGCTCCCTCGTGTTGAACTTGGCTGCTCTCTGACGGTTTGCTGAGCTGTTTGGCCAAGCACCTCTTGGCAACCTGGGGGACGCAAATGCCTTCAGCTGGGCAGCGGGCACGCGTACATTCGTGGCGTGCTGCTCTGCGCCCTGTCATGCGGCATTCCTTCGTGCCACACGCGTGCCTCCGGGACCCTCGCTGGGCAATTCACCCAGCCCTTGGGCATCGAGCAGCTGGAGCAATTGCGGCAGAAGGTTTAGCGAGGAAACACGTAACAGCCGAAGGCGCAGGCTGAATTGAGATGTCGTGGGGGAGGCAGGTGTTACGTTCCAGCTCTTTTTAAAAAGTGTTCTGAGACTTGTAAGGTATTGTGTTGTGCTTGCTGTTGGATTTAAGACCGCTGACTACCAAGCGGTGAAGGTCACTTTGTGCCTTCCTCTTTAAGGCAAGTTGCTGCTGCTTATATTAACAAGAGAGCAGCAATGCTGGCTAACTCCTGGCATGTTAACCCGTGTCTCTCCTGGGGAACAGGTCTCCCACGGACTCCCCTAGGACCTGTATGCAAGTTGAGAGTTGTATATCATGTAGCCGTCAAGCCCAATCAGAGCTTCCTTGTCAGGATGTGTTAGGGCAGCTGTCTGCAATTTGCGCGACAGTGCACATCTCTGCCAATAAACTACTTTTGCTCTCCGTTGTGCTGTGTCTGCCGTCTGCTGTGCTGCTGGGAAGGCTGCCAGCGAGAGAGAGAGCAGCTATGTGCACAAAGGTGGCTGGGTGGCACCTCTTGTAATCTGTGTTCTGCACAGTGTATTGATTGGCTTTGTGGATGGACCTGAGGGGGTGAACAGGAACATCACGTAGCAGAGCGTGACATTTTAATCAGAGACAGGTTTAACTATTGGGAGCAGCCGGGGCAACGTCTACTGAAAAAAAAAGAAAATTGCACCCAAAAAACCCCATATGCTGGTTGTTGCTTAGTAACTATAGGTAGTTAAATGTAGGATACAAATGAGTAGCTTGTGACAGAACTGAGAACACTTTGAAGTAATGCTCTAGTAAGAGCAGATTGGTGATACAAGTTAGACACCAAAATAAGCTTTTTGCACATGCATGTGCACACACCATGGCTAAGCAGTGAAGCCTGCTCAGTGCAGCACCATTCCCACCTGCCAGCTGTAAAATTACTTGGCTCACAGGATGTTCATGCTGCAGGAGATGGGGCTGGAAAGGAGCAAGAGAGATCTAAAAGGAGATGGTGGCTGGAGTTTCCTCTGTATTTGCAATGATACAATCATGAGAAAGACGGAGCTCTGATGGGGTTCGTGTGCCAGCTCGCCCCACCAACATCTTGAGTAAGGGTTGAAAAATGACCACCCCAGAAACACCAGGGAAGGTTATTTTCCTTCTCAGCCTGTAACTTGCAGCAGAGGAACCTAGCCTTCTGTGGTAAAATCGCAGGGTCCCAGAAGAGCTCTGTTAACCTTGAACGTCTGCGAAGTAGGTGACTTTCTACCTGCGAAGTAGAAAGCACCACTTATTCACAGGGATGAATGATGCCATGTCTGGTCCAGAGGTAGACTTGAAAGGACATCCATCTGCTGTTTGTGGGAATTTAACAGAGCAGAAGCTTCTGAAATGCCAAAACAGAGAGAATCGCAAAATTATTCCCAAAGCGCTGCCTGCCTTCTAATTGCTGGCCACCTCCTTTTGTGAAAAGAGGTAAGAGAAGCAGTTCACACGAGCGCGAGTGCTTGCAGACTTCTCTTCTGGGGAAAACGGTCGACTTTCTTCTCTTGCTTTCAGATGCTTAAAATGAGAGAAGCAACGTATCAGAGTTGAGAGAGGAAAACCCATCAATGTTACCTTGGTATGTGATGATCAAAGGTATGCTCCCCCTTCTGCTGTGCCCTGAGAATGGCAGTAACTGTTTCCCCGGTGAACAGCACTTAGTTCAGAGCTGGAAATGCCCCTTTGCTCTCCATGTGGCCACACGGACTAGGGGATGCCTACCTGCCTGCCTTTGCAGAGCAGGGTATTTAGTTTTTCCGAGCAGAAACAGGGCAGCTTAACCAGTTATCCTCTGACAATAAAAAGAAGCAAGGAGATGAGTCTCGGAGAATGATTATTCTCTGGGTAGTGACATGGCTGACGTATGTTTTCTTGTGAAGAACCACAGTGGGCTACAGCTATTAAGTAACAGTAATTTATGAAATTCATGGCCAGCTTTACCATTCAGCTTCCTTTCATCAATTTAAAAGTCTGTGATTTTGTTCTGACTACTATACTTTCAATGCAGAAATTAATAGAAGCTAAGAGAAAGCTGTTTGTTCTTTACATTCAGTTACCATTTTACTGTGTGCATTTTAACACTCAAAAATGTACTGGCTGCTGGCTGGCATTTCCATTGTGTTGGAAATTCCTCTCATGTTTCTAATGAGGCACAAAGTATTAAGAACATAAATGACAGGAAGAAGGCTACAGGTTTTTTTAATGACCAAAATCATATATATTGTAAAGCTCTAGCCTAAGGTTATAGCACAACAAAGCAGGAAAAGTCTCTTTCATCAGCAGTCATCCGCAGTTTACTTGGAAACTAGGACCATATTTCTGTCTCCCTAGGTGACAGAAAACAGCAGAAAGTCTCCAATACAAAAGCAGAGACCCAGTCATGCACCATCCAGCACCGTAGAGTCAATGCAAGTTATTTTGCAAGAATCCAGTGATACCTTTCTTTGTAGGACTAAAAGAGATAAGGGCAAGACAGTTGGAGAGCCAATGAGACAAAAGACAATGAAGGAAAAATTGAAATGAGCCAATACCGTGAAGCTATTAGAAGAAGGTGTTACAATATCTTATGTGAGAGAACTTAACTGGGACACACATAACATTTTCCCCCACCTCACTAAACAAAAGGTTGCACTGACTTTGCCATCAGAAATTATGAATAGCATCATCTCTTCTAAATTTTTAATATACATCACACCTTTTGTACGAATCTTTGCCGGAACTCTGGGGCAATTTTCTGAGATGAGAATTATTTTTTGCCACCTGCAAATTGCACTTTTGTGAGGAGTTGTACTGAGGGAAAGACAGGTGAGATGTTGGTGGGGCGAGCCAGCGCACCAAGGCTGCACAGCTCACAAATGAGATTTCTGACAAGGAGAGGTGTAGAGAAAAAAAACGAAAAGAACAAAGTTCAATTCCCGGTGATTCTAATGGACCGGTGAAATTGCAGGCTGTCGTTGGGAAAATCCTGTTTCTCGGATACAAATGGACAGGGGACACTGACATGAAAATGCCAGGGAGACAGTCTCTGAATTACGTTGTTAGGTGTAAATAGGCTTTACTTGGGTCTGTGGCAAAGGGTTGGGAGTAGGGTTTTTAGCAAGCTTGCTGCTACTGCTTGCATTACAGTAACATTTAGAAGCATGTTCAGGACGCATTATACCAACTGCAGTTTTCACAAGCAGTATACATCGAAGGTAATGTGCATATATGCAAATATATGTGGCAAGGCCCTCTGAGAACCTTAAAATCAGTTTGGAGAGATGAATGGCAAGAAAGGGAATCAAAAGAAATGGCTCATTTTCCATCTGGGGAGTTGCACTTGAGAAATACGAAACACTTCTCTAAAGCTCCAAGGAAAGCATGACAAAAGCTGGGGAAGATTTCTTGTCCCTTGCCCCTGTGTCCTGCGTATTTTACCAGCAGGTGTTATTGGAAACCTTCAGTGGCAAAGGGTCCGTGCAGTTTTCAGGATCAATCTTGCGCTTTCCTGTGCATAGCAGAGTTTCTGTATGATGATGGAGCAGGAGCAGCCCGAAGGCTTTTTGTATTGTCTGGACACATGGTGTTGGCGCATGAATTTGCTCCTTGGGCTTGAAATTCCATTAAGTCGACTCACTCTGGAGTGCTAAAAATGTAACAGAATTGAATTTGGGGAAGATGAAACTGATAAGAGTTTTGCTGCTACTGGGAGTGTGAATCAGACCTTTTCTGCAGCGAAGTTGCAAATGTTACCCAAATGTTGAGTGCACTGAAAGTGCTGAGCACAGAGACGGTGAACTTCTCTGCTTTGTTGCAGCTCTGATCTGATAGTGGGAAGTTCCTATTTGTTTCGGTACTTAAGCAATTGTCTGCAAACTAGCAACAAAATGAACTATCCAAGATGCTTTTGATAACTTTCAGGAAGAACAATGTAATGAGCATTGCAGCTATAGATATATGCTCTGATATTAAGCAGCGCTTTTTGAGATAGTGTGGTGAATTTAGTTTATATTTAAGTCATGCCTTGAACTATCATTTCTTAGGTATTTTCATGTCTACCTTTGATCTGAGATGTGTTAATCTAATGAGCGGGTAGAGGAAATGAGTTACTATGGGAACAACATCTTTCTCTAACTTACTGCCTGAGTTGGCTGCTCTGGCAATTGAAGCACGTGGCAAAATGGAGCAAAGCCACCAGAGACAAACGCGTCTTTCAATCTTAGAGGGAGCTTTTGAGGTCAGGTTTGGGGTACGGAGGATAACAGCAGACCTCTGGGAGCCCTACCATGCGCTTAAAGCAAAACGAGGAGGAGGAGGGATCCAGCCACGAAAAGGAAAAACCCCAACGAAGTGCGAGTCGTCTGGCAGGAAGGAGACAAAGGCTCTGCTGCTGCGTTGGGGTGTGATTGATAAATGATTAAGAACAGCTGTTAAAACTTGAAGCTTTTAAATCTGTTCTGGTGTTCATTAATAAGGTACTTCATCATTAAACAGCTCTCTGGGCTGCATTTTCTTCCTGGTTTGTGCTGTGGACTCACAGACGAAGCCATCAGTACTGAGATCATGGGTGTGTCTTCCTCTGACCTGGAGAACCGTGGTACCTGCAGTGATGGCTGGTGACCTCTGGGGATGCGCTGTTGGCTGGGAAGCAGCATCCCACGGTGGTCCCATGTTTCCTCTGCACCTCCCTAAAAACTACTGCACAATATAACGCGTGTGGAGAGGAAAAAGCTAAATTCCTTATTATTGTTCATGTAATTAAAGGGAGAACTTTTCCCTGAGTGGAAATGTTCTAATCCTCTCTTATTTGATTCCTCTCTTTGGCTTATTGCCTGGGCTAGGCAAAGGCAAAAACACATGGCCATCCTACCTCCCTTCAGCTCACTAGCTCTCAGCAGCATGTGAGCATTAGGTGGGTGCTCACCCCAACTTCAACACCTACAGGTGAGCAGGAAATATTTCCTCTGGGCAATTTATTTCTCTGATACCTTCATTCCTTGCTATGCAATGTGTGTCCTTTATTTTGCCTAGTCTCTCAGGAAAAAAGCTGTCCAATTTACATGGTTAAATCAAGATCAAAGTAGTTTGATTTACATTTTTTTAAAATGAAAAGTAATTAAAGAACAATCAGTGAAATACGTGTTCAGGATCAGTATCAGCAATATAAACCACAACAGTAGACATTAACAAAACATTAACAAACACCTATGACCTTCTGAATTTCTAACTGGGTTTTGACTACCACTCTACTACCACTCTCCTACTCCATTGTCTCTCTCCACAGTCACAAATTTTCATGCCTTATTTCTGTTCGGGCTGAATCCTGCTCTCAAAGTCTCTTGGTTATCCCTTGCTTGCTGTGCAATCCAGCTGGTGGTCAGTCTAACGAAGCTTCATTGTTGGTAATTTCCTCCCAGTGCTACCAGTTTTTGGGCAGATGCCCTCTCAGACAGCTGTAGGTCTTACACTGATGCCCAGGTTACGCCAAGGTTGCTCTTCTCCTGGCTGCTGTTATCTGCAGTATCACGGGGGGGGCTGTGTGGATCCCCCGCACCTGCCCTCAGACCAGTCAGTGCCTGCCCCATTTTCATCGCCGAGGCCACGCTGCCCTGCCTGCTGCCTGCAGCCGCGGCGCTCAGATTTATCTGATTTCTGGGTCTTTATTCAGCATCCCTACAACTTGAGCTTCGTCTCTCTGGTGCCCTTTCTGAAGTTTAGCGCTCTGCTTATTACTGGACTCATTTATTTGCTAGTTTTCTGTGTATGCCTCTATTGGAAACCTCAGGGACCCGCTTAACTTTCAACTCCCCTGGCCATGAGCTCCTAGCTGGGTGGGCTAGACTGCTTTTTGACGTGTGTGTATGCGGCAGGGGGAGGTCTCTCTCTGACTGTCTTTTGTGTCACAGTCACATCCCAAAGCTAGGTAGGGTCACGCTGTGCCTAAATCTTTCGAAGCGAGGGTTTAAAACAACCAAGTCTGTCTTTCTTCCATTTTGAGCCTCACTGATGAAAACAATAGCAATAACTGAGGCACCCCGAGCTTGGCGTGTTGCAATACCTGCTTTCCTAGTCTGCGCAAGGGTAACAGCAGTGTCTCCCTACCTGCCTTTGGCAACCCTGCCTCCCCACCTCTGGCGTGTTCCCAAGCTCTTCTCCAGATATGTCAAGTGGCTGTCAATAACTTCTAGGTCTAAAAACATAACACGTGTAAGCCCATATTAATGAATTGCATCCCCCTCTGAAATTTGAATAGTAAGCAAATTAGGAGGATGGTATAGTGATAATGATCAATGCTTATTTTTTCCAGGGAAATGCTGAGAAGCAGAGTAGCTTTGGCACACATAAGTCCTTACTGGAGTTTGTTTATCTCCCACCTTCTTCTGAAAATTGACTTTTTTAATATTAGATAGTTAAGGGTATAATACTTACTCTACAGAAAGTAGAAAGTGCCTCAAGTTTTGTTTTCTATGTTTCAAAAAACATGTTGCAAATGGGAGGGTGGAGGAAAGAGCTACAGGAATAAAGGAAAAAGCTTTAGAAAGGCTTTGATTTTTAATACATAAAACAATCTCACTAGAATGAGCAAGGAAGAGACAAATAGGGGAACAGACTGATGTATTTTTACCTTTAGAATAACACAGGCCTGTTTAATCTGGTGTAGAAAGTTTACAATAGAAGTTGTGTTTTCTTTGCACACTCAGTCTGACCCAAGTCCAGGCTGTGGCCAATGCCAGTCCCTGTCTCTTCCCTGCCAGTAGGTCTAGGATCAGGTGAGAGTGCAGTGAAAACAGCCTCCTTTCTGAGGGCTGTTTTTCAGAGCGGCAGGTGACTGTGAATGTCAGTGCAGTCACAGGGGCACGGGGCTGAGGTGGTGTGAGGAAGCTGGAAGGGAGTGGGCTGGCGAAGACAAGGGCAGGGAGAGCCTGGGCTTGTGCCACCCAGTGACCACCCAGCGCTGGATCCAGAGGTGCATGACCTGAAGCTCTTCCCTTATTTAACAGCGAGCATCATTTCTCAAGAGTGGGAACAGGTGGCTGGGGAAGAGCTTGGCTTTCCACCTCTGGGACCTCCCAGAACCAGGCGTACAAGTGCCTCCCTGCAGGAAATCTTCCCTGCTAGCCAGAAGCTGTCCGACCTCAGCAGCTAAAAAGAGAGGAGATGGTGAGGGGTGGGATCCTGCCAGACCATGAACATGAAGGAGCACGTGAAATATCACGTTCAAGCACGCGGGTCCCACTGTAAGGAAAGGGGGCTTTGTGAGAGGAGGGGCCGGGAATCGCCTCAGGTTTTCCCACACATCTTCTTCCTGTTCTTCCCTTGAATTCCCTGGATTCTATGGAGGGGGGACATGGCAGATGGCCAGGAACAACCTTTTCTTGCCTAGCATCACTGTGAGAAGCTGATAGCTGAAAACTTCTTATCTGGGAGAGGAAAAACATAAAGGAAGAGCAGGAAGAGGAAATGAAAGAAAATATCTATAAGTGAATGAGGGTTAAGAAGCCTATTAGGTGCCACTGAACTGAAATTAGTTGTGTCACTATGAAAATAAGAAAAGTTCTCCAAAGCAAGCTTCTTAATTTTCGTCGTGCTGGATATTCTTCCAGCCAAACAGCATAATTTGTCGGGCACAACAATTTCTCACAGATTACTGTGCAGAGTCCCTTTGGATGCTGAGAAACTGAGCAGTTCTTCTTCAGTCTCTGGTGGAGTAGCCAGTGTTATCAAAACATGGTGAGCTGCAGCAATTCCTACAATTACTCATAACTGATTTATTACTTGATTGTAGGAAATCCGTTTAAATAGATTTTTTTTTTCCATCTCCCTTGCTCCCTAATTGATTTTTTTTTTTGAATGCTGAATCTTTGACTTCCTCTCATAAAATAGATTAGAGTCATTATAGCTGCATGCTTTTTAATCATTCTGCTGCATAATTACTGTTGCTGCTGTTGTCTTCTGGTTTACACTGTTTCTTTATTAGCAGCTCTTGTTGCCAGAAGCTTTAAACGTTTAATTATCTGTCAAGGTGGTAATTCTTTTTTTTACTTGAAAACCTTTTCAGCAATATCTTCAAGCACCTGGCCTGGTCAGATGCTTTAATATTCACTTATCTCTGTCTGGTTGGGCTCATGTTATTTTTAATTACCCTTATTCTGGATAGCCAAAGTTACCCATTCATCATATAGGAAATGTAAGCAAGTCACATGCAGGCGTATCAGGCAGTAGGAAAAAAGACCCTCCAGAAGCAGTAGTGAGGCTGATGGCCAAAGATGACACACACACACAAGCCTTCCTCTGTTGGCGCTAGCAAAAGAGCTTTATTGCAGCCTGATCCAGCGTGCACAGTAAACGCAGGCTGTAGTGGTTTCCATAACATGGAGGGATTATACCACCATTTCTTCTTTTTAATGCTTTTTGGGTTCTCCATTCAGGGTCCCTGCAGAAATACAGCCATCCTTCTCCCCAAGCTCCTGTAGGCATTTCCTATACAGCATGCCAGCTTTGGAGCAGCTTGCCTTTCTCAAATGTCAGATAAAGCCAGGCAGTTCATGGGCAGTATTTTATCTCTGTAAAAGGCTCTTGGTTCTCTATTCTCCCTGACTTGAGCGTAGGTCGTGGGGCTGTGGCTCCCGGAGGAGTCCTGCGAGGCTGTTCCTCAGCAGCTGGTGTGTCCATCAGCCTTCGGTCATCACTGATGGGCAGGACTGCTGAACGATAGCATTTTGACACAGTGACAGACAGTGGTCTCCTCTGGAGTCAGAGCCGTGATCTACAGCACTGCCCAGCTCAGGTGGAGTGCACAGCCAGGGCACCCTGCCTCCCACCGGGACAAGACGCTGGTGGTCCTGCCGTGGCAGCTGCTTCTCGCCCAAAGCGCCTGCCGGAGCTGGCATCCCAGCTTCTGCATGTGCCCCTGGGGCCCTGCTGTGGGTACAGGGTCTCAGAGGTGGGGCAGCAGCCTGCAAGGCAGCTTTTCCTGTGTCTGCAAGGTGATGAGGGACTAGAGAACATTGGGAAGTGCAGGAAGAAGTGAATAGTTCAGCACAGGTTACTGAAACTGGGGACATGGTGGCCTCTTGGTAGGTAAAGGACTGCGGTGGTGGCAAGATACTCAATTCTCCCCATCGTTGGGGGAGAGGACAAAATGTAATGGGTTTCCCTGGGCTAGAAGTAAGACAAAAACTTCTCAGTGCTGAAAGATGGTGATGCTTGGGAACAGACCACCTGGGGACCTGGTGGCATTTCAGCTGCTGGTGGTTACCAAAGAGTGCGCAAGACAAGTCTTTCAAATATGAGATGGATATGATGGGAGCCTCCCTTCTGGCAGGGCACAGGGTCAGGCTGCCTCTTAATTCTCTTCCCCTTCCTGCTTTCTGTGCATGGAAGTGCAAGCCAGAGGGAACAGAAATGCTGGGATTTGTATGTGCTAGTCTCCCCAAAAGCTGAAAACAAAAGCGCAGAATAAAAGTTGTGTCGTGGTTTTGACGTACACAGAAAAGAATAAAATCCAAAGGAAGGTAGCAACCATTTATGACTGAAAAAAAGAATAGTCAAGAATTACTTGTGGAAAAGAATATATTTAATTATATTTTAAATAACATATTACAGATTTATATCATCTTTACTTTATAGTTGCGTGTTGGGGAATTGGTTACTTCTTTTTTAACATTCCTTCAGCTGTTGTGGGGTAAGATTTCCCATTAATAGAAATGACTGTCTGCATTTCTTTTAGCACCTTGTCTGTGCCTTATTTTATCTTGCCAGAGGAAACTGGCAGATATTAATTCGTGGGGTTTTTCTTGTCTATATGATAATCCAGAGATTTTGACAAATTCAGAACAATAGCCTCCTCTCAGGAAAGCTTTGACTGCACTAAAACATACTCTGAAGTGCTAATCTCTTAACCTTTTAGAGTTCATTATGTGGACAGATAAAAATTGAGTTTCAAGTGACCTATAAGGTCTTCTTGCCAAGATATAATCTAGTTAAAATTTTCTTAAATTGAATTATGTGGACCGCATACCATTTATTGATTAAAAAAATCTTCTTAATGGAGTCATATAATAAGACTCTTGACATAATTTTTTTTATTTTTTTCTCCTTTGATGGAGTTGGGTTTTAACAGAAACTTCAGCATTTTATTTTGTAAAGCTGTCATCGGCTTGATGGCTTCTCAGTTAGATAAAGCTTTGACCTCTAGGCCACTTCCTTGTTTGAGGAAAACACAACTGCTGAATTAACTGGTCCTGTGCCACTTATTCATAAGTTTCTCATATTACATCTATATGAAGAAGCTGAAGGCTGCTTTGAATTATCTCCTGAAGGACTGGTGCTGTGGCTTTAATGCAAGATGCATCCTTTGCACTTTAGAAATAGAAATTTTGGTAAGTGCTGCTTCCAAATGTCTTTTTGCCATGATTTATAATTCTTAATTCAGTTCTTTTTCAGACCAGAACAAAACCAAACAAAGGAACAGTTAAGTACTTTGAAGAGACACCTTCAGCTACGGCTCATGTTTTCTGGAAGGTGGGCAAAGAAGGTCAGGCAAGTTGAAGTCAACAGCTGCTCCATGGTGTTGGATAAGGAGGAGGGTATGAACTTTATCACTGCCTTATCTGGGCCCATCTATGGCTTTACTCTGCAAAATCTTTGTTTTGTGGATTTGGGACCTCTACACCATAGCGCCCTGTAGGCCTTGTGTCCCTGGGCTGTTCAGTGACCTCTACTGGAAGAGCAGGAAGAAGTCTGATGCCTCAGCATTGATTAATTACCAAAATATGTGGCAAAAGAAAAACAAAGGGGAAGTGGAGTCTGGAGGCCTCTGCAGGGACAGTGTTTTAAGTCTTACTGTAGACCTTAAAGGGAAATTTAAATGTTCCCAAGAGTGGTGAGTCTTTGAACTCTGTCTGACCTCTTCCAGTTGCTTTGCTTTTAAAGAAGGTAGTTTCAATAGTGATACTGGTTTTCTGATGCTGTATGGCTCTTCTGCAAAAACTGCTCATCTGATTTGATTGAGGAGGAAGGGAATAGGTTGCTCTGTGTTAAAAAAAAAAAAGTTAAAAAAAAATCTATTTGGGTTTATTTTTCTTAAGATTGAAAATCCCATAAAAAAAGCTTTTCTGGTAGGCAGATCCTAGTCACTTAATGGAGACAATAAGTTGGTTTCAGTAAAAAAAAAAAAACCAAAGAGTTGTCCTTTTTTTTTTAAAATATTTTGCGGCAAACCTGAATTTGACAGCATTTGTTCGATTCATTGTAATGACTAGAAATGCTTCATCCATTCAGAAGCTTTCATGATACCCCCGGGACTGCTAAGCTCTAATGTGAGCTGTTTTTCTCTTTATCTCTGATATTTCTCTCACATGATTTCCCTTTTTCTTTTCTCTAGATGTCTATTTTTTGTTGCTATACTGTTAATTTTTTCACTTGAAAAGGTAACAGTAAATCATCAGTGCTTCAAATCCTTTATCTGAATTTCTAGGGTCCAATTCTTACATAGAACTAAGCTATTTCTTGCTAAAATTATGTTGCAGGTTTGCTACTGAACAAGCTTAATCAATCAATAGTTCCTGTTTGATAGACTAAATAAATGATGTTGTAGTATGTGATAATCTCCGAGTTTTCCCACCACCTAACAGAAGGCTCATACCGAGGTGGGAGTGTGGAAATGGAGGAATTGACAGGCCCAGACAAATGAACAATTAAGTTGGTGTACTGAGGTCTGTGGCAAGGCAATAGAATAAGGTAGAATACGTGCCTGGAATATCAAAATCTCACATGCTAGTCTAAAGTGTCCCAGGAGAGCTGCTGGACAGATACTGTGTGGAAAGCAAGTGATACTGTCATTACAGATTACGTTGCTTATCAGTGGCCTAAAACTTGGACATATGGGAAAATGAGCCCCGAACTGTTTAAAAAAAGAGGAACATATACATACATATTTCTAAAGCAAAATTCTGTTTATTTTCAGGAAATACATTTTGAAGCAACCTCTGGTCAAAGAGGAAGAGGCCTGACGTAGCAAGGAGCAAAATGTGGGAGTTTCAGCAGGAGGTCCTTTGATCTCAGGCTGCAGCCTGGCTGGTGGTGCCAGTAAGTCATACAAGTTGTAAAAGTCACAGATTTCAAATGTCACCATTATCCAGCCACATCTGCTGTGTCACGGGTGGCAGAATGGCAAGGAGAAGCTGATATACTCATGGTATCCCTCTCTTTTGTTTTACAGCCGTACTGTAAAATGTTTGCTTTTACTAGTTCTTATTTAAGTAATTTCCCACTTCAGAAAAAGTAAACACATGTAGTCAACGTAGTACCCTGCCCTGCACCTACAGTTTGGACAGAAATGTTGAATCAGCAAACACATGAGCAGATGTAAAAGCGTTACTAAAGAAATGGACCTCAATGAGGATCTGATTTCAGTTTTGGGGTAAATTAACATGTTTGCTTCGGGATTATTATTTTTTTTTTCTGGGTTTACTTCTTCCCTTAACACCAATAAACTGCAAACTGGATGATAGAAAGGAAACTGGATTGTGAATCGTAAATAGGATTATTGACTAAATACCAGTTGTAGGATCTACACTGCCAATGCATGAGCCAGAAAGCGCATCTTGACTGTATGCCGTTATTTCTATTTTCATAGAAGCAGCAGTTAAAAAAATCATTATCACTTGCGTCTGAGCTGATCATGTTTGATTTGGAAGTCACTGGGATGCAATAAACAGGAAACCCCAGGGTGCCATTTTACTAAGACAGTTTTCAGAGAGGAACTACAGTTTCTGCTGCAAAGCACTGTTGATTTACATGGATTTTCTTGTCACATGTTTTGGCAAAATGCATCAGCTCGTGCTTCTTAGCATCAACAAATAATACTTGACTTGCAAACGAGCTCCTTGGCAACTACCCAGCCACGGGAGGCTTGGAGACTTGACTGAATAAAAAAGACTTTCATTTCACCAGTTTGTGAACTGGCGCTATCCCTGCCGTGGTCATCTGCAACTGCTCTCTGATCCTTACTCTTGATTCTTGGATATTGAAGCTATTCAGCCTGTTAGCTTTTACCAAATTCCAAGCAATGAAAATTAAACATTTATTTTTTCAATTTCCATGTAAATGCCTTAAAGGGCTCTCAAGCTCATTTGTGCTCTCTTGTTTGAAATTCATCTTTTCTACCATGTGACATTGATATATTTTCCCTCACTATGGAGGCCTTTCAAAATGTTCCCCTTTTAAAGGAAAAAAAAAAAAAGCAGCAGCTTACTTTGTATTTTTCCTGTGCAGCCTTCTTGTTCATAATGACCTTAAATATAAGGAACATAAACCCATCTGGAAATAAAATTATGCACTAGGTTCACTAAAAAAAGTAATTACATTATAATCAAACTGTCACTTTATGAGATAGTGGGAGATGAAATATACCATAAGCTGACAAAAGAAGAGGACGGCTTGCTCTTTTGAGTATCATCCATGGCACAAAGCAGTAAAGAAATTCTGAATTACATACAGCGTAACCAGGAAAGCTCCTGGAGCCGGGGACGGGGACCACAGCACTAGGACCAGCGAGACAGGCTTTCTTCTATTGGAATGGGGGAACCTTCAGCCATGTGCATCCATAGGCTACTACTGTCAGCAGACTGACAGCCCACGGGTGGTTGGACATAGGGTGGGAAACACTGACCCGTGATTAGGAAATACACTGAATTTGTGCATCATGTTTTGCATGGATCTCCAGTCTCTGCAGCTGTGGCAGTTCTTGAGTTATTGGTCTTGTTTGCTTCACCCGAAGCATTTGTGCCCCACCAAGCTGTCAGCCTGCATTCAGCAGAGGCAGCTGACTCGCGTCTCAGGTTAAACATGCAAGTGAATTGGGAAAATCTGAGTGTGTGAGGGGCTGTCTTTGTTCACGTCTTGCTGTTTCTTGTGGCCCCTTCAGCCTGCGTTGCCTTAGTGTGAATGGAAATGCCTTGATTTGAGGGGAAATTCATTGTCCTGTGTAGCCACTGAGTAGATGGCAGCATTCAGGTGGGAGTGATTTTCTTCAGTCCTTCAGGCCCTTGTCATGTGAGCTGTTTTTGAGCAAAGTCCTTTTTCCCTCCTGACGTAAAGTCTTGGAGGTTTGAGTCCATTCCCTGCTTTTCTTTCTCTGTCAGCAATGGATCCTTTACACGGGCAGTCCCGGCAGCAATCCATCCTTGATCTGATGCTTGCGAGCAGGCTGGTGGCAAGTGGTGGGCAGGAATGTGGGGCACGGGGAGAGGGAGAGGAGCTGGTGATGTAATTTTGGGTGCCAGCCTTGCCTTTCCAGCAGGGGCCAGGGAGAGGAGCTGGTGATGTAATTTTGGGTGCCAGCCTTGCCCTTCCAGCAGGGGCCAGGGAGGGGGCAGGTGGGCGGCTGCAGGTTTGTTCTCATGGGTGGACTGAAGTTGGTGGAAGACTGGCACCCAGGAGAACCACTCTTGCTGCCAGTAATGCATCTAATGAAAGAGAAATTTGTTTTCATATAGGGCCTTTCTTCTGGTAACTGAAAAAAGCTTTGGGAATATGAATGTGTTGAACTGCATGGTTTTGTAGTCTGATTTTGTTTCTATGCTAGAGAGAGAAATGGTGACATACCATGAGGTCCATGCTGTGGAAGTGGGACAGCTGATACTTTTACTCAGTGTCTTGCTTTTCTCTTTTCATGCTATGAATACCGCAACAAAGCAGCACAGCACGCTGTGCTGGCTGTGCACAGTGTTATTTTCTATGTGCAGTGGATAAGACCCACTTTGTATATTCATGCCACGTATCTATCTGGCAGGGTACCCTGAGTCTCAGGGAAACAGAAGCTGGGGGAGCCCAGTGGAGACTTCCCAATACTACAGCTTGCTTTTTCAAATTAAAATTTCTAATTTGTTTAAGTACAATTAATTTTATTTTTCTAAGAAAACTGGAAAGACTTTAGTTCCAAGAACATGAAAGTGAAATGAAGCTTTATCAAAAAGAAGTAATAATAAAACCTTGTCCAAATGCGTATGTAAGTGTGTAGTGTCTGTTTTGACAGAAATATCTTTTGTCAGAAACAGCTCTTGACAGTAGCTCTCTCCCCAGATAAAAGTAACAGTTTTAAATTTACTGGTTTTAACTTCTGTCACCAAATCTCAGCACAAGCAACCCCATTCATGGGCTGCCAATAGTGGACTACTGATGAGCTCTAAGTTGTGTATTGAAGGCCTCCTGGGCCTAAATGTAGCATCATCCTCATTTCATGTTATGCTGCTGTTGCTGGCAATAGCATCAGTTAAAATGCCATAGTATTCTTCTTGTTAAATTCATGCTCCTCTAGCCATCTTTATCACACAAGATGTGTAAAATGTCTTTAGTGACAAAAAAAGCCCACTCAAAACAACAACAACAAAAAGGTATTCTCATGACAGAAGATGCAAGTAAGATTTTCTTGGATTAGATTGTGCAGATACTTTTGTGAGGCTGCTGTGGCCTGTTGGGCATAGCAAGGCTATCTGATATAGAAACTGCAGCAATCCCAGTGTCTTTGGTAGTCTCACTTTCCACATTGATGTTCTGCTGCAAGGATGAGGGCAGAGATGCTGGTTCATCTCCATGCCCATCTTGCTGAAGACAGCAGGACTCACTGTTGAAGCCCTGAACTCGCAGCAGAGCTGTGGGTGGAATTTGTATATACCACTTGTATTCACTCCCTTTGGGACCCACTGCCTTTCTGGGTCTTTCTGGCCATCCTCAGATTGACCTCGAGTTGCAACAGATGCTGCAAAAAAGGCTTCTAAATAGATCTGTTTAAACAGCTGGGGCTTGAGTCAAGTTGTAAGGGTCTGTTTGTGGTGTACGTAAAGTTCATCGCTTCCACAGGGGAAGCTGAATTGAAGAAAGGGTATAATAACCTTCTTTTAGAAAACAAACAAAACTCTTGAATCTCGTATTGCTTAACCCTAGCACAGAAAGATGGAAGGCTTTTACTTCTCCTGCTCCTGAGCAAAGTGCATACACAGAGAAAATATTTTTTCGCAAAGCTAGCAAGCAGCTTTGGAGATGATGTCGAAGAACTGGCAATACAGTATACTCTCTGGCTTTTGACTTAGCCTAAACTAATCATTGCTGGAGTCCCATAAACAACTATATCTTTCTGCTATTGAATCCTCTTTGCCCTGTGAAGATCGTAGCAATGCAATAATTTAGCTCAGATAGATGTGACACTGTAGGGCTAAATACTATGTTCTACCTGCCTGCAGCAGCTGCTGTCTAGTGCTGCTGTGCACAATAAAAAGGCAAAATACAAATTTTACCTTAAAAGTGATGGGTTTGGGGTATTTTTGTAAGTGGAGTCATGGAGGTCTGTAAAGACAAGATGATCCAGCTGGGCCTGGAGCAATGTTCTCGAGATGTATCACAGTTACGGATGATAGTAGGTGACGTAGCTGACTCATCTTAGCCTGAAAATAAGGGTGGCAAAATGACCCTAGTAGGTTCATGACATTGCATGTATCTAGGGAGTCTACACACGAGTTATGAATTCTGGCCTGACTGAATGAACTTGTTTTTAGATCTTGACAATTTTTTTAGTTCCTTTTCTTTCTGTTGTTGTTGTTGTTGTTGTTGTTGCTTCCTGCAGCCACTGTGCTGAGTGGAAAACTGACACTTATTTATGAGCTGGTCTGTTAAAATCTGTTCAAGGCCTGATGATTTTTCCTGATCCTGAAAGCAAGAGAGATATTAGAGCTTTGTATTGCTTCTCTGCAGGGGCTAGGGCACAAAGTCTCTGGCACAGCCTGATGCTGAGGTATAAGGGCTAGACTTGCCCAAAAGGTGCTAACAGAGCAGGATTATTTTCTAGTCACTGGATGCATTTGCTCCATACTTTTGTTGGAGCTGCTATAGGTCCTTCAGTTGTCAGCAAAGATCTACACTCTTCCTAGAAGCCAGACCTGCATGCGCTAGGTTTTTTTGAAATCTGAAACTTGCATCCTCATTTCTGAAATGGCTGAGCATCTCTGTCTCTTTGCATCAGATTGCTCTCCCTTTCTCTCTCCACCCCAATGCCGAGATTCATCATATGGGCAGTGTGAGTCTGAAAGTGTTTTACTGTCCGTTCTCCTTACAAGAACCCATATGAAGAGTGGTGAGGCTGATAATTCATGTAGCTTCTTTCTGTTTTTTTCTTCTTCAAGCATGCTGAGACTGAGGAAAATTAATATCACACTTCTTATAAACCTGTCCTTGTGGCTGATGCAAACCCTCCTAAAAGCACGTCAAAACAACTTAAGCATGGCAATTTGCTAAAAAGTAATTACGTTGGAAAACAGGACAAACTCATATGAAGACTTGTAGGAAAAGAGCTTTGGTTATTTGTAATCTCAAGATTTTAAATAGAATATCGGCTCAGAGGTGCGTGATGAGTTTTGATTGTGGAGAAGCCAAAGATGGAGGTTTTAGGAATCGATCTCTGATGTATTTAAAAAAAAAAAAAACATCTGTGCAGTGTCTTCTCTCTGTCTGCAAGAGAGAAGCTTTCCATGTGATCCCTGCTCTCCAAGCTAAGGCAGCAAGGCTTGCTGACCTGGCTGAAATAAATCACTGGTCTTAATACAATATTGTAATGAAATATGCTCTAAAATCTAACCTGTGTGGGCCTGAGACAGTTGGCAGTTTTCACATGTACAAATGAGAAGCTGCTGATCTGTTGTTCTTCTGCTGTAATTATCCTCACCTTTGTAAAAACGGATTATTCCATTTTTTACTCTGTGGATTAAAGCCAGAATTGTTAATAATCAGGATTTTTGCTGTCTCATTGTAAATGCTTATGGCTCCATTAGAAGCAATGTGAGCTCTTTACACTCCTGACCTGACTTAAAATGGATGTTTAATGCAAAACAAACACAATGGGAAGGGCTCTCCCATTCTCACTTAATGTGTTTGATGAAGAAGGAAAAGCCCTCCATTATAGTAAGTCCAGCTGAAAAATAGAGGCTTAAAAAAATCAACTTTTTCTTGCATGGCTCCAAACTTTCTTGGTCCTATTGGCCGGCACTGGCACCGAGTTCTCTGTAATGTAAATCCCATTACACAGCACTTGAGTTCTGGCCTTAGAAGTAAGTGGAGACCCAACCATGACAACATTTAATCTAATTACTTATTTTGTGAGGACTAAATGTATTTTTCCAGTGGAGTCATTGCACTGCATGCAGGCACATCAGTTCTCGACCCAAATTTCGTAGTAGAAAGTTGCACCAGCATAGAGTTTAGCATGTGTCTTCAGCTCTATTCAGAAGCCTGTGCTTACCCTGTCTTTACTGTTGTTCTGATGCAAACTCGAGCTCTTTGTTCCCACAGCCATATCTGACCAAGGTGTGGGCATCGGCCTTTAGTTATATGTATCAATGCAAAGGCGAGAAATAAGCTCAAAGTCTGAGACATATGTGTAATAGCTATGTGGGTTTGTTGGGTTTTTTTATATTTCTCCTCCCTTTAGTGCTATTAATTTATTTGATGAACCTCATCATGCAGCCTTTCCAAACTGACTGCTTACCTCAGTGCGTGATACCTGCTTGTCACAAGCAGGATTTGCCCTTATATACCCCAACAGATCATTTCAAGCACAACCATTCCAAAAGGGGAAATGTGATAAATAGAAAGTAAGAGAAAATTCAGGAATCAAAAATAAACCAGAGTTTACTCAGAGACACAGAGTCCCAAGGGAGCTTTTTATGTACATAACATAAATCTAGCGAGTTGTAGTCACTGAGACACATGGATGTCAAGGCTCAGGATGAGTAACTTGCTAGACCATTAATAACATAAGAAATTACACCAGATATGAAACTGAAAATAGAGTCAGAACTCTGCCCTTAAAAAGGTTTTGCACATTAGCACCATAACCTTGAAATTAATCTTTCCTCCTTTAGCATTCTGATATATATTGCAAGTGAAATTGCTATGATACCCCTTAAACTATCTTTCATGCCAATGCTCTTTGGCAGCCATACTGTGAAGATGCTCATGAAAGAAGAGAGGTCATTTTATATGGTGCTGGTGTATCAGATGAGTGTTGCTCTGATTTTGTCCAAAGGAAAAGTGTGTGGCTTGATTATATGGAAGCTGTCAACAGATGTGGTTGAAAAAATACAGTATTCTGAAAGATAGCCTCATCATTCTGAGAGTCTGCTTAACTAAAAAGCTAATTGAAAATCAGCTCAGAATGAGCTTTCTCCCTGCAGGCATGGTCTTTGCTCAGGCTTCAAGTGATGCTTTTGAAGCATCAAAATATGTAGACAGTGGTCATGGGCTGAGAGCAGAGAGCACCCATATTAAGCCTCTCCAATACGCATTTGAGAATGAAAGCCTGAGCTGATTCAGCCTTTATTTGTCCTACAGGCAACTGGGAAACTTAGAGCAGTTTATGGGCTTTCCATCACTAAGACAGATCTGAGAGTCATTGGCATGAAAATGAAATTTCAGGTTACAATAACGGGGAATATATCATGAGGACATGATAAGCACCCAGTAAAATGCATGAGCTTTTTAATGGGCCTCTGTAGGAAAGATGCTGTCTTAGGCGACCCATAATGTCCTTAAGGCTCTGCACCAGTGAAGGATCAGGTAGCAGCCAGAGAAAGGTAAGTGAGGTTGGGTGGTAGAGCCACTGAGTATTTTTATGAAAAAACAGTGACAGAAGACAACCAATAACAGAAGCACAGTGTTACTGTTGTTGCATACATCCCCAAATGAATAGCTGTGGTGAAAACCAACCAAAACCATGTCAGGCCACTTCCTGAAAATCGCCCCAAGTTAGCAGCCTGAAGTCCCCCAGTATTTCCTGTTAGCAACGTACCTCTTCGTTCCCAGCTGTACCTACGTGCAGGCAAAAGCCTGTTTCAGAGCTCAAAAAGGGCTTGGGTGAAGGCTGGGATTGGCCAAAGTATCCTTCTCTGTTAAAATTTATTACCTGTGCAGCAGGTCCATGTATGTTCTGTCCCTCACCTGTTAGTCTCACGAATCACTTTATTTGTACCAGCGCCAAAATGATGCTCCCTTTTGTTATGAATTTCATGTTCCACTAAAGCCAGTCAAGAGTTTTCAGACCAGTCTGTGTTCCCAGCTGTAGACATCAGACTCGCTCCGTGGCTCCTCTTGCCTCTTCCCAGCCTGGCCTGACACATCCTCGGTGACATGGTGACACAGCAGTGCTGCAGCCTCTCCCTCCCTTTGGTTCAGGTTCTGAGGCCTCCGTTCCTGACCCCACTTTAGGCAGGAGGCTGGACCGGAGACCCCTGGGGTACTCTCCAGCCTGAATTATCCTGTGGCCCTGTGTCAGATCCCACAGGCACAATGTTGGCTTGAAGCCAGGTTGGCTTTGAAATCGGCACTTTTGCTTGGCATAGCTTAATCATGCAGACTTTCTGGGATATCGCTGGCCGGAATAACCAGCTCTGCCAGGCTTGGTAGGTAAGCTGGAGGAATCCTGTCCTGAAGGAAAGTAGAGAGGAAAAAGGAACTCATATTTGTACGTAGGGAGCTGAAGGATGGGGAGGTAAAGCCTGTTCCCCAAGCTTACAAAACCTATGGGAGCTGAGAACAGAGTTGGGGTATTTGGAGTCTGAAAAGTATCTCTGTGTTTCTTTCCACAGCTACACTGAAAACCAGACCTTTTTTTTTTTTTTTTTTCCAGGAATACCAGCTGCCCTGGCTTGCTTGTGGCAGGACAAACTCTTTTCTGAAGTATGGAAGATAAGATCATAATTTGCAGCTGAACTTGTTCATGACTGAGCTTGTTATTAGTTACCTTATTTAACATTTTTTAGAGGTGCTGTCATAATGTCTTCAGAGAGGACAGATGCATAACAGTCAATCTGACTTATGCAAATTAGAAGTGGGAAAATGGGCTTAGGTAATGGGGAGTCATAAATATCTCTGAGTTATGAAGCGGTGTGTTATGAGAAAGGTCAGGAGCAGGATCCAGTGATTGCTCACGACCTCATATTCATCATGAGTCCCTTCTCTAATCACTTTGTGTTGGTTCTTTTGTACCTTTGAAAAATACACTGATAAGCAGAGAGCTGGAAATGGAGTCTACAGAGGATCATACCATGAGTTAAATTAACTCTACTGGAGGCGGATAACTCCAGTGGTAATTGTTCCCTGTGTATTGGTGTTACAGTGTCAGATATGGTGTATATTCAAATGCATTTCTCCAAGGAGAAATGAGGCCAATGAGTGATCGTTGCATCATATAATCAAGTAATGCTTTTTCATCCTGCTGTAGATTACTGTTGATGGCAAGAATTGCCAGGAGGCACTCATACAGGGAAAGGATCAGTGTGTGCATGAGAGCCGCCACCAGAAAGCGGAGATCTTACCCCGGAGCAGGGTATAAGTACAGCAAGGGTGAGGGGAGGCTGTGCGAGCTGTCCAGCAATAACTCCAAGCTGGTTTTATGTTGTAGCTTTCTTTACTGGATTTTTTGGGTTAGCTTTCCTGGGCTGCTAACCTGAGATCGCACTCTGCCCCTCTCAGGAAATCCTGCGGCGACGGTTGTGTTCTCTCCACTTACGGGCTCTGTATTCAGGTTTGCTATCATGAACTTGGTAAAGGTGATGGCTGTAAGGGCCCATTTATTAAAGGAGTAACTCTCACTTAAAGGGTCCCTGTTAGGAGTTCAGACGGGGTGGGTAAAGGGCAGATATTTTGGCTGCAACTCACAAAAAGGAAGCTGGGTCAGTAGAGCACGTCAGTATGTACGCTTACACGCATTTGTGTCTTGGGAATGCATCCAGCATGTAAGTGCATTAGATTTGGATGCCCATAATACCTATTACAGATATCTAGTGCTGGATGGTTATCAGACAAGTATTTTAGGATAAGTATGCATTTCTAATGTTTATGCCATGGACACAGGGTATGGGACTGAGGAAAAAAAATACGATTAAACACATTTAGAAATAGAAAAGGTATATGGTGATTAATGGGCAATTGTGTTGTATCTTTTGCTGCAGTGTGCTAATTAGTAGAATCTTTGTAGGCCTCTGGAAATCCTTAGATGTAACAATATCTGTTCATTTCTTCTGAATTTTTCTTCATTGGCTTTTCCCAATTATCTAACAGCAGGGAGTACTCAGAGGCCATCAAGTAAATCAAAAAATTTAAACCAACATGTGGATGGGCACACATACAAATAGTTCTGTATTTGAGGAATAATATTTGAGGCAAAATTATTGAACTAATTAACCATAATTGTTGAATAACTTTGTTGCATTTATGTTTTGCAGTTTATCTTGCTCTGTTAAACTTCATCATAATCAATAAGTTGCCTCTCAGGTCTCACTGAGGGGTATAACATCAGTAATTATTGTCTCCATGGGAACAAAATCACTTCAGGAACCTTGAAGTTTATTTCGGAGTTAAGAAAGGTAACAGTATTCAGCTCTACAGGGTTCATCTTTTTCCGTGTCAGTTATTAAACAATTAGGAAAGTGTGGACTGTCTTTGAAAGGAGCTATTCCGTGGGCTTCTAGACAAGAAGCTGATTATGAAGATCCGGTGCATAACATTTAGCAGCTGATTCAATGTCAGAGTGATGGATTTTAGGCTATGGAGATGTTATTTATAAGTTTAAAATAATAGGAAAGGGTGACATTCGAGGAAAGTTTCTATTTGTCATTTTTGTCATTGCCTTGTTGATAGTGGCTTGCTATTGAGTATGATTTATCATATGTAGATGTTGATGATACCGAGGATATGAAATAGAGTACACTTCTGTGAAGTTCTGGTTCAACAAACCTGTCACTTCACATTTCTCAGTTCTGTTTTGTTATAAAACTGTGATGCTGCTTTCATGATCAGTCCAACTTGCCTGGCTAACAGAATACTCTATTTAGCATAAGACTTGTAGCATATGCACAATCTTTACCTGAATCAGTGGAGAAACCATCCAGATAAGTGTAGGTTGTACAATCCTACTGTGCTCAGTTGTTGCAGACACGGACAGAGTACTTAAAAAACCAAATCAAAATTGAAAACCTCCTATTGTCTTGGAATCTTTGTGTAACAGTAGTGGTTGTGTGGGGACTCAAATCTTCTGAACAGGATGTTTGCAGTCTGGATGGCAACAAGACTCTCCATTGCAAGGGCCTTTGTATCAGGATTGTATCCATTGTTATTGATTATCTTAAACTACATACAAAGCACCTAACTGTTCAGGAGACGGTGACCATTTCTGCACCTGCAGGAAATATTTTGACTATTTCCAGGTGTCCCACCTATGTAGAACTTAGTCAATCCTGCAGCGGGGAATGCCTGGGGAGTCCCTGGGACAGCCAGATCCCCACCTAGGATGCTCATCAGCACACTGAAGCATAGAGATTGCTCTACCCATAGCAAGGCTCTACCTAGGAGAATCTAGCGTTTTCCAAAATTCCCTCTGGAATAGCTCCTGAGAAAGTTAGTCACATGTTCTGCTGTGATGGTGACTAGGAGTTCGGTCAACACCATGCCTCACATCCATCTTTTGTCTTATCAGTCCACTGATTCTTCTGTGCAGAGACTAACCAGGGATCTGCTAAAATCCTGGAACCTAAGAAATTAAGGACATAAAGGCGCTGGATGTACAAGCAGGCACAGACTTGATTACACCACAATTATAATTGTAGAACAAACTTGAGTTTCTTCCTCATATCTCACAAATAAATTAAATGCAATAGCTCTTGCCACACAACACACATAACAGTAATTTACAGGTGTTTTTCCATTCTTGCTGGTGCCCCAGGAAATGGTGGATGCTTGCCTCCGAACTCACACATCAGGAACTCCTTCATTTCTCTCATCACTAGATAAAATAAGTCATTTACATCACCAAACTGAAGCTCAGTATATCTACATGCAAAATATTGTTGCCTGCTCAAAGCACTGCTCTGGTACCCTCCGTAAATTGAAAAGACAGCTCCTTCTTAAGCTGTGGGTTGAATTTCAATGTGAATTAAATAAAAGCAGCAACATTTTCCGGGATATTAGCTTATAAACTTAACACTAGCTACTTCACCTTGCATTTCTTGTTACTTGTGACAGACACTTAAACTTCTGTAACATTAGCAGTTGTTTACAATGGTTAGGTTGGTGAATAAAAACAAAATTAATAGAGCTTTTTCTGATAAGAAAATATTGGAAGAAATTATTGGAAATGTCTTGACAGTTAAAGCATCCAGCTTAAGAAGCTTCATAAAATGTTAGTAATCGTTCAGTATTTTTGATCTGTAACTTCATGTGGCAGTGGAGTAAAAAGCTAAGCTAATGTTAAGCAGCCTTTGGCAAACACAAATGAATGTGTAGAAGCCACACAATTCAAGTTGACATTTTCTACAAACAGAGGCAACTCTACACTGTTCAATAATTGAAAAATCCCTGTGGCATGAACATACATAATGATGGGCAGCTAAAATACTTCATCTTCCTTGCAGTGCTTGTTGTGGGTTTCATGACTGGAGCTTGCTGAATTATTCATTGGAAACAGTTCTTATTGTGGATGAGTCTCCTTTTTGCATTCAGAAGTCAAGAGATGCTGTGGTTCAGTTAGAAGAGGCTGTGATATGATACTTGCTGGGTCATCTCCGGTGCCCAGATACATAGCACTGGGATGAGAGAATCAAAATGTCCCTTTGTATAATCACAAATGTACCTTTTAAAAATTCAGTTTTCTCCCTAATTGTATTTAGTCAGTAGTTTATCATCCAATTAGATGCCATACAGCTTTCTTTTCATCATATGTGCCTCTCAGCTTTCTACAGGAACTTGTTGCTCCCTAGTCTCACACCATATCTGGACACGCACCTCTGTTCATAGATCTTCATGCACATTTAGTAATGCAAGTTCACAAAATTGACTGAATGCAGGTGGTGAAGCTTCACCGTCATAGTGGTTTCCCAGCTAGCCTACTAACCAGTTCTTCGATAACACGAAAGACAGACAAATATTTCTGGCAAGTGTACGTGAATCTTGGTTTCAAGTAATCAGTCACTGCCATGCCTGTTCAAACTAGTCATTGAGAGTTTTGTTTTAGCAGGCCACAAAGAGTTTTGCTCAGGTCACCAGCTTTGGAGCACAAGTTCCTTGTGGCAAGGAAAAAGTTGTAGAAACTTATTTAAAAGTGTTGGCAGTGTTTTGCTGGCCATGAAGCGAGCTATCCCTGTCAACTACTGCAGAGTTAGTCTCCAAAGGGATGAATCATCCAAAAACTTAGATCCTTGTGACTGTCATCATCTTTGATGAAATACAACTAGATTGTGACCATTTCATATATGGATAGCACATTCAGTCAGTCAGCATTGTTGTGGGGAAGGGGAGGAAGTCTCATACTTTTGATTATGATGCCTGTAGAGGGCTTAAGTATGTTCATCTCTTCCATTTTAATTTGTAAATAAATGGTCTACGAAAGCCAGATTCTTGCTTTGGGTAGAGTCTTGTAAATCATAAGCAAACCACCGACTTGAGAGAGAGAAGCCTACCCACTGGGTTTTAATAATTCTTGTGTGTAACTATTTTTTTTCCTGGAAAACCATTTCTAAAAGGGGGTAAAAACTTCTACCATTAAACTTCACTGAGCTCTCTCTGCAGCATGTCTTTTTAAAATTAAAAATGCTTATTTACTTTGGCACATTACTGAAAGCAGGGTTGGTTTTTTCTAGTACATGCTAGAGTGTCTTGAGAACTGCATGCTATATTACATCATTCTGCAATGTACCTGAATTACCAGAAGAGCTTTTATGTTATTCTCATGCAGAGAGTTGTGGGGTTTTTTTAATTCTTTGGAGGTGGGGAGGGACAATTCTCCATTTCTCCCAATACTTTTTTAGAATTTGGTAAGCCTTTTGAGGACTGTTTTGTATTCTAAGCAACAAAGCTTGGTAGTTAAAAAGGGGAAAGAAAGGTAAGCACTAATAAATCTACAGGCTATAAATTTGAATGACAACTATAAAAAAATTATTTGTATTCTCTAAGGTTGGAGAAGAGTAAGCGCTAGAAAAAAAATCCTCAATCCCGTGTATATCTTTTTAAGCTCTAAACATTCAAATATGTTCCTTCCAGGTTGTGTATTCCCCACTGGTTGTCCTATAATTTTCTGTGCTCAGTTTTACAGTGCACTAAGTATGTTGTGTTGTATTATTTTCCTTGAGCCAAAAATCACAGATAGCTGCTCATGTACACATTTGTCAATGAAGCTGGCATGTACAAGATGTAAGGATTCAAAAGAGAAAATCAAATAAATGATAGGAAAGGGAAAGAGACTTTAGCACTTGGGAAGCATAAGAAAAAATTTTATGTCATTAAATGTTAGCGAAAGATTCATGAGAAGTTTCAAATGAATGTTTGAATAGTCCAAGTAATTTAAAGATTACCAAAGTAATTAAGAAAATCAGCTTTTGGTTTAATCTGACAAAGGGAAATTCTTGTACAACAGAATGTTACTTTTCAATGTGTGAGAAAGGAAATTACCATATACCCCTTCAAGCTCCAGCTTCTTCTTATTTTTAAAACCATCCTAAAAGCACAATTTTCTTTACATGAAGCAAAATTAGTTCCTTTTTCCCCCCATCTGTGGCTGAGATGGGTGAACAGGGAAATCATTGTTTTCCAGACTTCATTAGCTAGCAGAAAAATGGGCTGGCCCAGCCTCAGTTCCAACACCTCATAGACCAAATCCAGCTGGAGCATGACTCCAGCCACAGTGGAGCAAACCTATAGCTCCTCACCTGTGCTGGTGATACCCTGCCACTGTGAGATGAACCACCAGGGCAGAGCTATGCCTCTGAAAAACTGTTCCCTGACATATTTGTGGTTTCCTCATCTCACCATCCCTGCAGCTCCCTCTGTCAAAACATGGCGATCAAGGAGTGTGGGGTGTCTCCTCACCAGGGCTGCTTTCAGAGCAGCTTATTCTTGAGGTTTTCTTTCTCGGGACTTTCTGCCCTTGGCATCCAGCTCTCAGATGCCCGAGGGCTTTCCCTGTCCTCAGAGCATCGCTGCTGGCATGGAGGGGAGGCCCTGGGGCCAGTTTCCTGAAGTCAAACACCACAAAAAAACCCAACAGGAAACTCCACAAGAGGGACCTGGTACTTGAAAACAGTGGTGTGGTACCCTGCTGAACCAGTCAGTCCGCTGTGTACCTCCTAAATCTTTTGTTCAATGGCAAGAAATCAAAGGTAAATAAGCAAGTAGTGTAGTCCATGTACACTGGCGAGCATAGCTGCTGAAGCTGCCTCATAGGGGACCATAAATCCAATAGCCAGCTACATTTAAAAGAGCAAAAATAGTAAGGTCCATTTGAAATAGCACTGTGTGCCAATACCAATGACTCTATATATGTCAGGAATGGCTTTTGAACACCATAAATCAATCCTTTAGATTGCTAGAAAGAAAGAAGGTTTGGTCAGAAGATGTCAAGAGATACCAGGCTGCAATAACTCATAAAGGCACCTGCCTCGCATTCACAGGTGGAACATTTCCAGAGATAAACATCAGGATAACGGAGTCATTATCTAGGCTTTCTTGTTGAAAAGGAAATCTTAAATAACTGACTTTTTTTTTTTTTTTCTCCCCAAGAAGCAGTTAAAGAGAGATGCTGCCTCTAGCACTGCAAACAGTCTGCTGTAAAGGCGTGGGTTTGTGTTCAATGCTTCAGTCAATGCTTTTGGAAAGTGAGTTTAGTTGCTATGGAGAGGGAAGTGTCCTCTCCCCTCACCTCCACCTCTCCTCCCCCCCAAAAATGTGGATAAGCAGTGAACCACATGACTTTCTTCACCCGGCCCTTGCAGCGTGTTTCAGCACTGCTTCTAGGCACCAAAGGTATTAATTCACATTTTTGTCATTTATCAAGAAGCAGAATACATTGGAAGCTGTGGCTGCAGATCCCAAGGTGAGGACACAGTGCAGGAGATTGCCAAGTCTAAAGGCAGGCCTGAGACATCTCCAAAAAAGCTCCAGTTGAAGCCATGGAACAAAATGCAATAAATTGCTTGGCTTTTCCACCATAGAGTAAAACCTATCAAAACCTTCATGTGGTAAATCCAGGTTCTGGTGCAGTAATATGCCACATTTTTGAAAACAGGACTTGAAACGTACTCAGTACAATCCAGAGGTAAATTAAAGCAATGACCTTTCAGTGACTCAGATTCGGCCAGTGTGAAATAAGTTTTTTGGAGACAGGCACATCCCTTATAGAAAGAGACATGTTATTGAATTCTCATTGTACAGGAAATTCCATTGACCCTTGCAAGCACTCCCAGAGAGGTGTCGTGAATTGGAGCAGGCCCTCAAGACTGTATTTACTCTGACCAGTCTTCAGAAGTGGTTCATTCAGGGTTCGGAGAAAGGCATGTTACTGCTTTTCTCCTGCTTTTTTTGTAGAATAAATGAAAATTTCTTTTCTTCAAAGCTGTCAGTCTAATGATCCTCACCAGCATTAACACAACTTTTATGGAAAATACGATTTTGTTTAACTGCACCATGAGGAAAAGGGTAAAATAAAGGGGGAAACGAGATTGTAAAATGATGTCTTCAGAGATACAAATATGGCATGTAACATTCCTAAACAAGAGGGGAAATTAAAAAAAAAAAAAGGTGCATGCAATTTTTCTTGACAGCAGGATTAAGTCACCTGATTAAATTGTGCAAGAGACAGTTACAAATTTTTTGAGTGAGATTTCAGTGTTGTCCTTAAACAAATGTTTTTTTTTTTAAAAATCCTTACAGGAGATTTCCCAGAAAATGACATTTTGATTGTTTTTCCCCTGATTAGGGGAAAATTGAACTTCAGGAAAGTGGTTGGAGCTGCAGCTTTCCTGCTGTGGAGAACACAGGGTATCTGAGACATGTTCGGGACAGCTGTTGAATTTGCTCATTACTCAGATTTTTTACCTGTAGATGAGTGCTGCTTCAAGTCTTAAAATTCTGACGCTTTGTCACAGCCTGTTTTTTTAACCAGTTTGCTTTATAAAGAGGTATCAGTCCACTTTAAGGCTTTAATCAGAAGGTGACAGGAATAAACAGGTTTTACGTAGCTCTACAAGTTTCATACATATAAAGCATACGTAGAACAAGAAAATGAAGGCAACACGTTTCTTTTTCCAGCACTATTGCAAATAAAATGATTGTTTATCAATAAATACATAATGCACTTTACAACAGCATTATAAACAGTGGGAGCTGAATGAATTTCAATTATGCAGACCAACGATATTGTGCCATCCATTACATAAATCAAACCTAGGCATAGGCCTGTAAGCTTTTGCTGCTTCACTGGTTTTTATTGCCGTACAAAATGATAACTGGAAACCATATAGAACAAGGGAAATTAGGAATCTATTGGGGGAAAATGCAATTTGAAATGAACATCCTCCTGGAAGCTACGTTCACCAGCCAAATGCCTTGTGAGATTTTATCTTCCATGCACAATGTGATGATATTCCTGTGCATATATGGTTAAATTAATTTTCCCTTATCAGCATAAAAATGTAGCTGGCCAAAATAGATTAGAACTGCATAATATGTTGGATCACATTTTATTTAGGTGGAGAAGAGGAAAATATTTAATTCCAGCCTGGAATGCTATTGAGCGGAATAAATGATTGAGTTCAAACAAAGACATTGTGCTTTCTGAGGTTTTTTTCTTTTGTTGCGTGAATGAAATGATCTGTAAATTCATGACAAGATGATGATTTTCTCAGTTGCAGAGCAGTGAAAATAAAATTAAATTATTTCTCTGTGGTCAAACAGAAACCTCTGATCCCACCAGAGTCCAGGCTCACTCTTTGAAGGACTATTCAGTTTCTTGGGGTTCAGTCAGTCAGTTGTACAGTTTGAGGCTAGGGTGGGATGAGGTGGTCTGTGTCCTTCAGGATTGTCTTGTAAATGAACTCATCTTCTAAACAACTGCAAAATGCCTATGCCTGTTAATAAAACCCAGCTTGGTCCGCAGAAGATAAGCAGTTGACTTCAAACCAGGCCAGTCAAGTTGTATTATTAACCTGCCATTTGCTAGTAAGATTACATTTGCCTTTTCAGCAGTTGTTTCAGTTCACCTGTAACTACTCTGAGCAAGTTGTGTCAGGGCCACTGGGGTGCCAGGCTTGATCTGCTAAACACATCCAGCAGCCCCTGGGGCCCTGAGGATGCTGTCACCTGTACACAGCCCCACTGAAACTCATGAAATGGAAGACCGTTTCGTTGACAGTTAGCAAAAACAGTAGGAGAAGGTGGCATTTTTGTGTGTTTCTTCCTTTTCTAATTCTGTTGTTTTACTTCTCCCTGTCGTGTGTTTCTTGAGGTTGGTCATTTTTACTTTCTTGGTTTTTTTCTTCAGCCACGATGCTATGGAGAATTATTCAGCCTTCAGCTATTTTTTATGAAAACCTTTGAAGAAGACGTCTAGTGTGTGCCTTAGCTTCATGTTTCAATGGCAAAAGACCCTTCAAACAAGACAGGCACATATCTGCAGTAGAAGAAGATTTAATTTGATGGCTACGTCTAGCTTCAGCCATGTAGATATTTTTTAATCCAAAATTTAAACATTATTGAATTGAACTGGTGATCATTTAACCTGAAGATGAGATTTAATTGCTTATTTTTTAATTTAATTGCTTATTTTTAATGTTAGGTATTTCACTGTACTTCTTCAAGATACCAGATTTAATTCATACCTGTTTCTACTCGATCTTTAAGTAGACAATATTTTGTGTGCTGAGCTAAATGTTTTGGCCAATGTGCCCTTCTAATGGCCAGGACTCACTTCTCTCTATACCCGGTGTGGAGGAAACCCCCCAACGGCAGGCTACATTGCACAAGTCCCTCAGAGGCTGATGGCACAGCTCGTGTGCCTGAGCTTCCCACAGACCCAAATGGAATTCTCAGCTCTTTGGGAGCTTGGGAGCTAATCTCTGTTCACAGAACATCATTAGGATGGAAAATAGCTTCTTCAAACTGCATTTAGTAAGACAGGTTTATCCTGAAAATGCCTTTAATAACTCCTATGTTACTGTTCATTATGCAGTAGTTCATGGGGTACTATGGGTGAATGGAGCCTCCTGAAGAAATACGCATCCTGCTATATACATAATGAAAGATAGATGCATTTTCTCTAAACGTTGCAATGCCATCTCCATTCAAGACCATCATCAAAACAGTGGTAAGATGTTTTTGCTGTCATGAAAGGGCTGACCTTGTTGATATTCGGGGAGATGGATGTTAAATGGCTTAATGAAGGGAAAGGATTCCTTCAGAATTTGGGATTTTGTTGAAACCATAGAGAGAGAAGATACCAATTCTCTAGAAATTGTTAGGCTACACTGTGTTTGTTATACAACAGAAGAATTTGGTTTAATAAAATATATAAGCTCAGATTAATGAAACTAAGGTTTGCCCACTGTAATTTTGTTTATAGAAGTTTCATGTATCATAATTGAAACTGTTCATAGCTTCTTATATTCCATACCAGAAGGCTTGTGTGCCCTGGCTCTTGATTTTTTTACAGTTGTATCAACTGGGTTTTGAAAGACATTCCCTTCCCTTGCAGATCTCACATATCTATAGACCCCCATGTTTCTAAGGAACAGTTGCACCTTCTTAATTGAGGCATATCCTATCTGGGCAACCAGATGAAATGAGGGGCATTGAAATAAACAGTAAATAGTGATAATTCACTAGGTATCTATCAATTCATTTCACCAGTAATAGCAATGTCTTTAGGTAAATTTAGTAAACTAAATCTGGCTGAAATAATTGTCAAAATAAATTTAGTTGAGTTCTTTGTGATACAAATCAGATGTTTTAAACATTCAAGACTTATGTTAGCAGAACTTTAAATACCCATTTCAATGCATAATCCCTATATTTCAGGGAGGAGATATAAGGAAGAAGACCCTTCAAGACACCAAAGATCTAGTACATAAATGTAGAGTTCATTTTAAAAATTAATTCATGGAAAAAAATCCCCACTCTTCACCCTCCACTCCCCCCAGCCTACCCCCAGGTGGAGAGTGGAAGTGGCAGCTATTGTGGTAAAACATTCCTTGGGCTGACTCTGTTGGAGGAAATGAAAAACCATTAAACAGATAATAGAATAAAAGTGCAATGAGATGTTCAGAGAATCCATCAATAAAAGGATGGCAAGCAATTGCTAAAGACAGCCCTTTCTAAATGTATCTTTATTGCCAGAGGATGGAAAATTGAGAGAGAATTTGCAAACAATTGAATTTATGGTAATGGCATATAAGTGTATTGTACCACCAAAGCAAAGCACAGAGCAAATATAAAAGACAAAATACACCAATGTCCCACGGAAACCCTTGTGTTTCGCCTATTATCTCTTGGGACTGGAAACTGTAATATTCTGATATTAAAATCAAATACATTGCAAAATGCATTAGGAGGCAATGACTGGGTGATATTCTGCTCTGTGTCTGCTTTAAGGTGAATTGTTGTACTAAAAGCAATGCAAGACATGAACAATGAGGAACTTGCTCCTGTGTACTCAGCGTAGCTTTGTTTCTTAGCTTCCGTGGTACCTGGACAGCCTGATGCACTTACCTTGCCAGTTTATGGGTACATTACCTCGGGATAATTTGAGTCAATTTGAATTTTAAACATGTTTGAAAATGCACTGTCACTAGGTCTATTGAACCAGCAGAGGTGACTGCTAAATGACAGGCAGGAAGAAAATAATTAACTGATTGGCTCAGAGATGAAGCGAACCAATAACCAGATAAACTGGAAAGGGGAAAACCAACTTCTGCCGCAGGTCACAGATATCTCTTCTGGACAAAGCCCCAGACAAAGGCTGATAGTGCTAAAACCCTGTGGCTGAAAAACCACAGGCACTGGGAAACCTAAGCTGCTAGACAGCCTGCGCCCGATGGGCAGGCCAGCGTTGAGGGAGGAGGGAGGGGGAAGGCTTTCCCATAAGACTTTTTTTTTTTTTTGCGTGCAAAGAAATAGCTGGCACGTTTTCAAAGAGGTTATTTATGTGTGGGTTTTTTAGGGTTTTTTTTATTCCATGTCCCCGCCTCGCGGTGCCAGCAGCTGGCTTCAGCAGCCATGCCTTCTCTGGTGCCCATGGGGGCTCGGGGTGTCCCTGCTCCTGCCCCGTCCCCGCTGCTGCCCCCTTATAACCAACCCCACTGCAGTACTGCCGGCTGGGCTGGAGAAATGCCCCAGCTTTAAAGAAACTCTGGGTTGTTTTTATTGTTTGGGGTTTTTTTTAATGCATAGCCCCTGCTATTGCCAAGCAGAGTCAGCGAGAGGGTGCTGATGGGATTTAGTAGGTTGGGAGCAGGCGCTCGGTTCAACCCTTTTTTCCCCCTTTGACACACCTCACCGACTATACACGCAGGAACACTGGTGGGGACGAGCAGTGCTCTGCTGCTGCCTCTCCCTCTCAGGACAGGCGCGTGGCTCATGGTGGCACAAGGCCGCAGGCAGGCTGAGGTGCTGCCAGCCTGCCTCTGCTCACGCTCCTGCTGCCTTTGGCTGTCAGGCGGATGGTCTTTCCCCGGTGACCTGACAGCAGGCGCGATATGTTTGGGTGTCTCTGTGGGTAGGGCGGCGGGCATTCATGGGGTTACCTGACTGCATTGCTACCAAGTTGAGAGTCTGAAGATAATTCTCTGCAAAGCAGTGAGGGGATGGAGGGATTGCTAGATTTATCTTCTGAAGATTTTGGGTTGAGAATAGTGCTTGGAAACAGAACAAATGGGAAAAAAATATACGAGGTCAGCACGTGTCGTTCAGGAGCATCTGCTCTCCCTGAGATGGACGTATGCAGAGCTGAGCCTAAGTTCAGCTAAGGTGATTTTTCTGTAAGTCCTCTGCGAAGGCTGAGCCTGCAAACAAGCTTCCCACACTAAAAAGTCCTAGCTTGGAGGAACAGAAGAGCAAAACCATCTCTGTAAAGAATCAACAATAATAATTAAAAAATCTAATTTCTAGGAATTACTCCCCAGACCTCAATAGCAAACACCGAGGATGGAAGATGGAGAGTTTTGAAAATAGTAGTAGGTTACTATAAGGTAACCAGCGGCAAGGTACTTTCTGGCTTTCAAAGCAGTATGGGACAAGGAGGACCCAAAGAAATTAACTGGAGAAATGAAAGTAAGTGGCAGCAGCCCGTCTCAGCCTGGCCCTGCGGAGAGCAGCGCTCAGAGGATGCCTGTAAGTGTGGAAAAGAACGTGAGAGCAGCCAGCTGATGGCCCTGCTGAGATGGTGGGACAAGTTACTGCCAGGCAAATGTCTCTAAGCCAAGTCTCTGTTTTAAAGATAAAGCCTTGAACGTTAATGGTTTGGGCTGTGGCACAGCCTTGTGTCTCTTTCCCTGAAAAAGTTTCCTATAAATCTAATTAGCATGTATTACAGTGTTGCTGTTATTAATGACTCTACCTTTCCTGAAGTAAAATATTTCTGATTTATGGGAGCTTTTTTTGTTTTACACTGTTTCACCCGAAGCATGACCATTGCTATTCTCTGGAAAACCGATAAATGATAGAGGCATAGCAATGTGAGTTCTGTTGAAAGATTTTAAGCCTATCATTCCAAGAAGTGTAGTTGTCTTGGCAGCAAACAAGGATTTAAGTACCTTTGAGACATTTGCCTTTAATTGTGGAGGAATGGCATCACCAGCTGCAAAAACGTTTAACCCTCAGGAATGCTTGTCTTACTCATTAGTATCTCGTTGAGACACTGATTACAAAGAGGAGGGTTGGAGGGGTATCTGTAGCATGGCTGCCTTGGCTGGGGGACAAGCAGAGCCATGTGGGCTCAGCTGAGCCTGGCCTCAGGGACCTCCAAATTATTTATTTTTTTAAGTAGTTAAAGGTTGGTGGTGTGGTACTATAATGTTACAGGCAGCAGTTCTCTGTACCTTAGCTGAGAGGGGAAAAGTTCACGGGTAGTCACAAACCTGATAAAGTTGGGGAGCTACTGTGGGGACGCTGAGGGCTGGGATGGAGGCTGGCCATGTTCCCTCACAGGGCACAAGGATTATGCTCATGTTCTTTCCCCCATCTTCCTCTTAGGCATCCAGGAGTTTGATGTGTCCGGTGCTGGTGCCTCAGGAGCAGCCCTGTAAGTACAACAGAGTGCATGGGGAGCAGGGCAGAGGTATTTTGGTTTCAGCCAGAGCAGCTCAAGATCTGCGCTCTGCTTTTCTGTACCACCAGAGCTCTTGTGATAAAAGATGTATACCTGAAAAAAAATTTTTTTAAAAATTCCATTTTTCCAGATTACTTCTTATGTTAGGAAAAAATTGGGTGGCCATGTCTATGTTTTTTGAAAAGGCACGATAGAAATTAGCATGGATAAAATCGTCACGACTGTGAAACCTATCTAATTATGAATGCTTCAAACCTTGTTTGTCGGAAAGCTGTGCTGAACTTCCCAAGCACTAATACACAGCCACGGCTGCTGCTTTCTCCCCAGGAGACACCTCTCCCACCAGTCACTACCAGCACAGTGGTGGTTTGATGAGCTCTGCCAAGGCTGGCTGCTTGAAATCACCAGCTAGTCATAATAAGTGCTCAGCAGGCTGTCCTTGCCCCTTCTGCCCCCTCCTGTTCCCCAGCCAGGAATCCTAATTTACTCAGCTGTTTTTAAGCACAGGGCTGATTCAGTATTGTATTTGTCATTCCCAACTTTCTCGATTCAAGTAGAATGGCTGAAAAGTAGTAAACACAACACTGCATCTGGTGGGGTCTGGCACTGTAGAAATGCTTGTCTGAAGGCTGGAGCTGGGCTCTCCTTTTATGTAAATCAACTAAGTTCTTTACAGAGGGAACTGTGTGTTTCCTTGTCAATCCCTGCCTTCTGCCAAGCGCTCAGCTTTCATTCTGGGTCTGTTCACCATCAGCCCTGTCTTCAATTTATTCTGTATAAATTGAGATGCTGTAATTGGACTTCTTCAAGTCTGCACAGCCTTGTCTTAAAGCACCCCAAGTGTCTTATCCAGGCTTCAATTACTCCTCTGACGGACTACAGGCATCCTGCTTGTTTGTTTATTAGGCAGCTTCTTATCTCAGTTGTGGTCTTAAGAAACTCTGTAATTTCAGTTGCACAGCTCCAGTAATTAGGCCTCCTGCTTTTCTGGTCTGGCTGGTGCTATGTTAGCCTATACAAAACAAGCAGAAGAAAGAGGTCTAAGAAAGAAAACGTTACCTGCCACTGGTAGCGGTCAACAGGATAAGGTAAGAACAGTATAAGGTCATACATGGCAGATGCTGAATCCTGTAAAGCTGGGGTGTTGAGCAGACCAAAAAGGCCAGAGACTGAAAAGATGAATAATATAAGATAGATTACCTTTTAACAAAAACTGTTTATTGCCTTTTTCCATTGTCAACCAGTACCTATTACATATTCACTGGGAAGATGAGCTTGACTTGGGGTTGCAGTTATACATCTGAATCTTCATCAAATGGCAACATGCGCCCAACAGGCTGCTAAAGTACAAATATTCTGATTTTTCTCCTGCAATAATACCTGAAGTTAGAAAAAGACTGAGGATCTATAAAAGCCATTTATCCCCTGGAGAAGGGAGCCTGACGTGAATGCATTTGAAGGTGCTGCAAATTATAAATGTTTTAATCATGTATTCCCACTGGTGAGCACACATAACAGCAACAAATATTTATCCAGATGGATGAACGCAAGAATCGGTTTTGGCCTTAAGCTGTCACCGCTCCTAGCCAGCCACATATTTCACTGGTGGGTCTTGCTGACATGCCATCTTCCTTGCTGAGAGCTTTGGGGTGTCTCCAGCTGCTTGCCAGCCCTTCCCTCTCTTCACTGGGTTGCTCCCAGTCACTCTTCAGGCTGTGCCAAGTACATCACCACCAGAGCCAGTCCATCTGCTAGCCTTTCACAGGGGAACAATTTGGGGCTCTTTCTGGAGGTCAGTGGTACTGCCAGGATCTTGTACGATGCGATGCACTACAGGCACTACAGGAGCCTGACAAAACGTTAAATCAGACACTTGCCTGGCACCATTTTAATTACTCAATAGGACAGTGCAGGGTACTGTCTGCCAGTTCTGCTGCTCATTTAGCCACCCTTAAATGTTGTTCAGGCAGGAAGAAGTTTTGATAAATTATTGCCGAGCAAGGAGGTCGGATATAGTGCTGTGTCATAGAACAGGACATTTTCAAACTAATTTCAGTCTTTCTGGGTCACAGTTCAGCTTCTTTCCTTTGAACTCCTGAAGGAAAATTCAATCTACGCTCAGTGTTAAGGGTTGGGATTTTTTTTTGCCTTTGGCAGAGCCTTGAATGCCTTCATTTTTCAAATAGAGAGGCTGATCCCATAACTCAGATGAAGAAGCTGCCTCATAGGCATGACATGGATCAGCAGGGGAAACTGGCTTTTATGTGCAGGGTCTGAGACCCAAAAAGTGTGACTTGCATACTTGGCTTCCATCCTCTTGACAAGTAACTGGTTTCTGTAGTAAGATTAACTACAGCCGATCATTTTAAGGCTAAATCCTGAACAAGTCTGGAAGAAGGCAGACAAAGTTCAGTTGTTAAAAATGCAATGGGATATTATGGAAGGGCTTTCTGAGGATGATGATTGTATTGGCAGCAAAACTGCATCAGGGCTAAATTGTCAGAGCGATTGCAGTGCAAGTTTTTGGTGCCTGCTTTCCAGCTGCAATAAATGCACATGAGCTAGCAAGCTTTTTCAGGCCCAGAAAACTGGACACTTAAAATTGACCATGAGTTACCTAGTTATGGATTAAACTATACAGGCACAAAATGTTTCCTTCAACTGAATCTTCATGCAAACAGTAGGGACTGTGGGTGCCGGCTGAGCTTTCTCACTTGAGAGTCGCAGGAGACTTTGTGAAAGCAGATGCTAGAAATGCCCTGCCCTACCCAGAAGCATTTCTCCCCGCTCCAAAGCAAGAGGCATGTAACTAGCCTTGGCATGTAAACTAGTAGCTTTAAAAAAAAAAAAAAAAAAAAAAACAAAACACAACATCAGCTGTGTAATTCAGAGGCCTCCCCATTACTGACATCTCTAATGTATCTCAGGAAGGACTGGCAGGGCACGGGGTCTCAAACACCTGAAAACCAAGAGGGCCGGGAAAAGCCCTGGCGTTGGTGGCCAGAGGGGATGGCTGTTTGCACATGGCAGCAGCCAAACATGCTCCATGCAGCTTTTCCCTGCTGGCCTGGCAGGCAGGGCAGCAGCCCTGCTTCTTAGCCTTTCTCTGGGTTTACTGCTTTGCACATGAAATTAATAAGATTTGTCATAAAAAATATGCACATTGACCATCTGTGTTAATAATTGACTTAACGAGGATCTATCCGCCTCTAGCCCATCCCAGAGAAGTTAATTGAGGGGATTGTATTTATAATCTGCCTTGAGAGTCCTAATCTTCTGTTCCGGCACTGCCAAGCCACGGATTGATTGATTGATTGATTTTGGTCTCTTGGAGCGAAATAACAACCTCCTGAGACAGACTTTGGCAGTTTCCCAAAGAGAAAATACACAGCATGGGGAACCGGGAAAAAATATATAGGCTTCTTTGTGGTGTTTGAATGTGGGATTCTAAATCCTGCTTCCCAGATAACGTGAACCAGTAAATGTCAAGCTCTTAGGTATGCGTCAGGTCCTATGAAAAAGCTGTTGTTGTTAGCAGGGAACCTGTCTTTTTGTATAGATGATAGATGGCGAAGTTTTTTCTGGGAATTGGTGTGAGGAGTTTAAATAACAAAACGAAGCAGGAGGTCATCCTGCCTTTTGAGGGGTGGCGGGTGAGGTCTTACAGAGGTAACTCTCTCCTAGGTCTGGCGGCCTCCTCTCCAGAGGAACTGCCCGACCACTTGAGCTACTGCATGAGTAGAAGGTCAGCGGGTGGCAAAACATGATTCTGGTGAGAGAAGGAAAGGTCACCCGTAGAGAAAGACTGCTGAAAACTGCCACTGCAACTGAAAAACAGAAAATTGCAGGAAAACATGCTGGAGAGCCTATTGGGAGACGCGATTTTCACTTTGTGCCCAAGCCAGACTAATTGCACTTAAGCTATTTTTTGGTTAATATTTTTTTACAGAAAGTAATCCTAAGCATAAGATAGCTAGTGTAGTTGCTCTGTTCAATATTTTGTCCATTTTGAAACTGCAGATTATGTCCCTGAAAAAATCCTAGTTCTTTCCTGTGGGCAACTATTATATGATGTAGGTGCTGATCCCATGAAGCTGGGCATGTGCTTTTTGTGTTCAGGAAAAGCTGGCAATCCTCCCTAGGATTCAAAATACATTTATTGCACCCAGTGTTTTCAGACACGGGTAACATCCACATTGGTATAACAAAACATTTCTTCTGGCTGAACGGACCACATCCCTAGACTGCTTCTTTCCCTTTTTGTTTCATATATGGGTTGTTAAGTGTTTCTACTGTTCAAACCACTGAACTATATATGAATTTTCTTTGAACTTACATTTCTTTTATTATCCACCTTGCCCTCTTCAGCTTCCTGGGAACCAGAGCCAGAGCAAAGCAGGAAGCCTGCCAGGGAAGTCCAATATCTGAGGGTGATATGAGATTACAGCCCAAATCTAATAAGGATAGATTAGTTTTATTTCCCATTTAGCCATGAGCGTTGCTGGTAGAACAAGATATTAAATCAGACTTCTAAAATTGTACCTGTACTCTGAGCAGCTGGTCAGCTGTACTGATCCCCAGCCCCAGTACTTTCTCTTGCATCCTGAAAGACCACAGCCACGACTTTCCAGAAGCACTGCAAGCCAAATGCGTCTCTGGTGTATTCAGGTAAATCACTGAAATGAGCCTGAAATGATTTTGATCCAGCCTCCTGCAAATAGATCTGTGGTGCTTTAAACTTGTTTTTTCATGCAACTCTGTGGTGGGCCTTTTCTTCCTCCTTGACAAGCTCTTTGCTGCACGGTAGCATCTGTTAGAGAAATACACTATGTGAGTCAGTGCATTTTTAAAAGGAGAAAGGACGACTGGTAATGGCTGCGGCTGCCTTGGTTTGCATGATGTTTGCTGCTTCAGCTGCTGTGTAGCTGAGCAGGGGGTAGGGGAGGGAATTGTCCTCTGGAGAGTCTGATTCACAATAAGCCAACTTGGTTCAGTTCTGTAATGAGAGATTTTTTCCTTATTTGCAATTAAAATGTCAAAGTTAGAAGTATTTGATTTGTGCTCAGTCACAGTGCAGTTCTCCAGCTTACTGACTTTAAGGAAAGTCTTGCAAGATGCTTTTTTTTTTAAATCCAATTACAGTAACAGACTGAAATTAATTTACTGAATCATTGATTTTCCAAGGGGCAGAAGGTGGCTTCAGCCTTTTGGGAAACAAGACCTGGGGAAGACAAGCAGCTTCCCTTGTCTATGCAGTGGTGCTCTTTTTGGGCCGCACAGTCTGGAAGGGCTGAGGTGCCACCCATCGACTTGGGCAGTGCTCCAGTTAGGCCCTTAAACCTACTGAGCCGCTGCATATTCATTTTGAAAATGGAAGCAATCATGCAAAATAGAAGTTAACTGCTCTGTTAGAGGTCTCAAATTATTTCATTGCCATTAGCAGCATTGCTAAGCTTAATCAGCTGTGGAGAAGTTAAAGCATAACCTCATTTCAGGTGGGAGGAAGAGCAGTGTTCAGTCGGGTGGTGCCTGCGTGTCGGTAGGTCACAAGCAGGCTCCCAGGAGTGGGTAGGTCACACACCAGTGACTGGGATGGAAATACTATCTAGGACAAGGGGTCGAACTGGGAGGAGGGCTGGAGGAGGTGACTGCCAACCTACTCTTGGTTTGCAACCAAAACTCCAGTCCAGGTGACACTTAGGGGTGATTTTCATGATGTCATTGTCCCTCCTCCACTTTGGACAACAAACGTGTGATCAGTGACTCCTTTAAATCCCCACTAGTTGGGATAGGATGTTTCACTGAAACACGAAGCAGTAGTGCAGGCCCTTCCTAGTATTGCTTCAGGAGGTGACCGGCTCAGCTAGAAACTGAACATCTATTTTACATGGGCAGTGACCCTTACAAACCGACCAAAAGCTAGAAATCTTTCTTAATTTCAGTGGTGGTTGAAACGTCAGAAACTCATATTGAATGCTGAAAGAGGTGTTATCCATTGGAAACTATCTAACTCCCCATCCTTTTCTTCAGCTACTTAGCCAAGAGTGCTCTGGAAGGAGATCAGTGTTCAGCGCACGTTGCTGCGCTAGCAAGTCCTCGCAGGCTCCTTAGGGCAGGTTCAGATTATGCCTTCAAGCATGGAGTGAACCAAAAGGATCCACATCTGAAGTAGCTAAATGTTACTCTGCCTATGGTCTTGAAAATATCATTATGCAGAAATATCCCAGAAGTTTCCTATTCTCCATTTTACCTTCTAGCTACTCTTGTGCTGTATCTATCTCATCTAACTGCAGGCTGTTAACTCTATTGAGATACCCAGATTTAGGAATGCACTTGCCCTACGCTACCCTCGTGTACAGCACACTCAGCTCTGCTTTGGCTTTTGGAGGTGACCCCACTCTTTCCAGGACCTGGGTGAGGTGTCCTGCTCTGCAAGGCTCCAGGCTAAAGCACCTCAGGGGTCCAAACACGGGCTCCACTGAGATACAGTTTCTTCTCTGCCGGGTCAGGCTCAACATGAAAAACAAATTCTGCTTTGCTTTTCTCGTTTGTACTTCACCACCTTTTCCAGAGAGACGTGGAATTAGGGTGTAGTGGACAATTTAACAGATGCTGGATGTGATGGGAGAGTTATGTCACTTGCCTGTGGTTGCTTCTGACATGCTGATAACAAGAAAATTATTTACAGGGCTGCAAAGATACTGTGTGTAAACAAACTCATTAACGTCTGATGCTTCCAAAGTGTTCTGTCAAAAAAAAAAATAAAATCCATGTTATGGTTCTCAATGTCACTATAACTTGGCCTTTTATTGCTGTCAATTATTTTATTTTTTTGTAATGAAAAGGCAGCTTCTGCCCTCAAATTGTCACTGCTATTGTATCTGAAGTAAACTTTCACACCTTTAATCTTTTCTATTTGATGTATGTCTTCAGTGGTGAATTCTCACCAGGCTGCTGTGTTGAGCTCTGGCCAGGCGGCTGTGTGTCTGCGAGAAGGTATTTGCATACAATAGTATGGAGGAATTTAAATTAATCGGCGAGCAAAATCCATTAGAGAGAGTCTGCACAGTAAAATGAGCTGTATAACCCATCTAGGTTTACAGCACGTTGGATGTGAACCTAAGCTTTTAGTTTCTGATTGAGTGGTCTGTTGCTTGTCTTCATAATTCCCTCTCTCATGCAGACCTCAAGGTAAAGCCCCACAAGCTGTGTTTATGAAAAGCGTTTTCTCAAGCAGACTCCTGTTCTCTCTTGCTGGCATGATTCATGAAAGCTGCTCCAAGCATCGTCTCTGAAGATCCTGCCAAAGTGACCAGGGGACGACATGGCCCTTCTCGGAGGCTTCAGTGGAAACCTCAACCTTGTATTCTAACATGAGCAGACGCTTCCCAGCACTAGCAGTGGGTTACCCTTTCCTAACAAATGCCTTTTTTTAAAGCGATAGGTGCTATTACTTTTTCTTACACAATTATTAACCTACTTAGAAACATTTTCTTACAAAACGTGGAAGAAGAGATGTACAAGTGAAAAGCCTTTAGATGGTGCTGTACAAAATGGGGGGAAAGCACAGTTCGTGCTGTAGCTGGAAAAGAGAAAGCAACCAAAGAAGGCAGGGCTGGTCTCACATGTGCCTTCCATTTCATTTTGAAAATAATGACTCTGTGGAGTCTTTACTCTTTTTTTAAATGTCTCGCTGGCTTTCACACAGTGGTTTTTCATTGGTGTGTAGCTGTTGGGTCAATGTGCCTTACATTTGTTTTGTTTTGTTCATGGTTGCACTTTTTATACTCTGCTTGTTCAGTAACTTGCACTTTGCACAATGTAACGTTCGACAGCTTAACCTGATGGAGTATCATTGATCAGAAATGGCATTAAATGGGAGCAGAGGACCACAGCGACCTGTGGCTGGAATGGCAGAGAAGGTGAGGGAGCCAATTCTCCTCCATATATCCCTAAATGTACGTTCTCTTTCTCTGAAACATGAGTGGTAAGTTAGGCTTTCTAATAAGAAAAACTACTGCCAGCTTTTGCAGTCCCTTTCTTATATCACAGAAATCCAGAGTCAGAGATGTGCACACAGAGGAACTCGGCACTGGATCACACCCTGTGATCCTCCTGCTTTCCCAAAAGGCACCCTGATGCCTTATCTGAAAGGCTTTGTAAACACAGAGTGGTCACAAAGAGATTTTTCCTACAGACAGCAAGAAGAGAGGATTTAAGGGCTGTAGTCCTTGCCTATCCATTAATTTGACTTGGAGTCTCGGGCGGGGCCACTCAAAAGCAAGTTCCCCTCTTACCAAGTGAAGAAAGCAATATTTACCAGTGGGATGAGCAAAAGGTGTAATTAAAGAGCCATCGTCCAGTTGGATTTGGCCCCAAAATGTCTGTAGGACATCATGGCAAATGAAATGTTTGCAGAAAGGGCTGCCTTGACTTCTGCTAGGGTTGGCGCCAGGAGCAGCTGCGGCAGAGCTGCGGAAGGCGGTGGAGCAGTCCTGGAGCCAGGGCAGGCCGGGCTGGAGCAGGGAAGTGGCCGGGGCTGAGCTGTTCTTGGTGTTCTCCTGTGCTCTGAGCTGTCAGGGAGGGAGTAGGGATGAAAAGTCCGTTCAGATCTGAAAACATTTTTCAGCTGGAAAAATTGCTGAGAGGGAATTGTGAGCACCTTGCCATGCTGCTTAAACACCCCAGCTGAAACTGGGGCTGCGTTACGTCAAACTCAGCATGTGGACCTGCACATGTAGCTGTGAGGGAGGAGGAGGAAGAGGAAGCAGAGTAAGAAACCCACTTCTCTCTTCTCCCCCTTGTAGAAGAGGCAGTGCTGCAAGCAGGAGAGAGGCATGAGAGCTTAGGGTGGGAAGAGGAGACAGGGGAGACAGGAGAAGCAGGGGCTCGCTGAAAAAGCCCAGTGGGGATCTCACCACCACTTCAGTGCCCTGTCCCTTGCCACGCTGACCCCCGAGCCTGTGCCACCCACTCGTCCAGCCCTCCGTGAGGTGCCGTGGCCAAAGTTGCCTGCCAGCTACAGAGTCATTAGTACGGCTTTCAAAGAAGTTCAAAACACAATGACAAAGTGGGAGTTTCTGTGCCAAGAGCCAAGCGAACCTGAAAGGTTAGTTTACTCTTTAATGAAATTCCTGCTTCAAAGTCTCCATCTCTTTTTCACTGGGGAGCAGCGCTTTCTTTAAGCAATGTTTAGAGGACACCAGTCTGCAAGGGTAATCATCCTCGCCTCTGGCAGGAAGAGCTCATGCACTAGCATTTCTGAAAAGGCTCTCTTTGTGAATAATTTAATTTGTCTCTGGAGTTCAAGATTTCTTTTTCTGTGGGACTGACTGCAGCTCTGTTTTCTCCTTAGGTGCAGTTTACTATAATTGAGGCAGAAGAATTGTACTGCAGTTGAGGGTTTTGTGAGCATGACGCATAATAGGGGTGATTGCCACAGAAAGTGTCATTTGTAGTGTTCAAAATGCCTCCTCCAGGGGTGAACAGATCTGCAGAAAATAATTAGAGGATCCCCCACTGCCACCCCTGCTCCCACCCAAGGGGAAAAAAAGGAATGTCGCGTGAGGCAGCAGAGGCGTCCTTGAGCAGCGGGCAGAGCTCCGTGCTGCAGTGCACTGTCGGGGCCCCATCCTGGACGATGCTCAGAGCCCACCAGTTCCTGCCAGCGCCGCCACCACGTGGGACACAGGGGAGGACCAGCCAGACCAACTGCTTCTCCAGCCCACAAGAAAATGGTGTGGTTCATATATCCCCTGGCAACCTGTGTCACTTGCCTGGGCATAGCTTCTTTTCCTTTAAAACCTCCCAGCCTTGCAGTGTTTTCTAGGTCTCTCTGGAAAGGCATGTGTAGCATGATGGAAAAAGCTGTGCATCCTGACTCTGAGACAAACACCCCTGCAGCTGCCCCACCAAGGAAAAGCCAATTACAGGTATGTCCTCCCTCCAGCTATCCATCAGGTCCACTGCCCTGGGCATGTTTCAATATCTCCTCTCAACCCTGCCATCCATAACCTAGTGTGCAACATCCCACTGTGGCACCTTCCCAGCTGCCTTTGAGTAACTTTTCAGGGAAAGGGGTTGGGGAGGAGGAACCTCTCATAATAATGTGCACTGAGCGGGACCTCGTGTCTGGCTCCAGGGAAGAGACAGCTCCCTGCCAGTAGGCTATGTTGAGTGGCATGTCTCAGAAGTTTATTTTGATGTCATGTGCAGAGGCAGGACTTAGCTGCTCACGCACATCAGTGTCAGCAGTGGGGTGAATGGCTGTTTCAGACTTTGGGCTTAAAGGTAGGAATGAAGCAAAATGAAGCTCTGAAGTGAACAAAAATCCACTGAGCTGGAAGGTTTCTTTCTTGTCTGTCTTTCATCCCTAAGCACAGCAACAATGCTGGGTGGCTGCATTCAGCCAACACAATGCAACATGGCAGCAGTGTATTTCTAAGATGTTACTTTAGCTGGGGAAGCATATTCTAAGGGCAAGGCACAGTGACCTAGTAACTCAAACAAGCTGCTCAGGGGTTTCTGTGGCTATCGAATATACCACACAGCACTTGGGCTGTCTTGTCAAATTGTGATGCATGTTTCAGATCAATAAAAAGTCTTGTTGGGGAAAAAAAAAACCAAACCTCAATGTTACACAAAATACATTCTCTCATGGTACAAAGCTTACATGAACTGATCAGCAGGAGAAACTAAGGTAACTGCACTCATGAATGAAAGCCTAAATTCTAGGTTGAAGTCCAATTTGCTTGGACTCTACTATCTGCAGATAATCTCTGGGTTCTTTGTGGTCTCTGCTCTGAACTGGAGACCAGACCATATATCTTGAATATTTTTACTCCCTTCTGTGGCTGTCAATTACAATAGCTTGACTACTCTGTTCATCCTCAACTTCAGGACTTCTTGATCCTCTGAGACAGATCTTTCTCTGTCAGACTTCTGAGTGACAAGCAGAGATTTCATCCCCAGAGACAACTCCCTTAGCAGTAACCCGGGCATCCAGTGAATTTGCCATGACTGCTTTTAGTGTGTTTCCTCAGGAAGAGGAGCAATGCAAACAAAAAAGGAACCATGCAGCAACGTTTATGCTCCAAGATATGTCTGGAGGCCTGACCGTAGCCTGGGCAGCACTATTAGCTGTTCTAGCTGGAGACCTTAGCCTGCTTAAATGTGCTACCAAAAGGTTGCATATGCGCAAATTAGGGAAGTGGTATAGATGTTGTTTGCATGTGGTAGTGCATAAAATAGGGAAATGACCAGTGAGGTCTTTCTTTTTTACCTTGAACTCTGTGCCTTGCATGCTGGAGCTAGGGGTACCTCCATGGTCAGCAGAAGTAGACAGTCAGGAAGGAAATGGAAAACAGTTAGGAAGAAAATTGCAGGCAGTGGCTGGCAGTCTCCATAGGCCTTGCCTGAGCAGCAGAGAGGGGTACCATAGAAATTGTTTCAGAAAAGATGTCAGGACCTGGATCACCCAAGGATGGACCAGCCACCCAAGGGAGGGATGTCCTGGTGGAGAGGTGTTCATGTTTAAGGGACTGTGTCATCCAGGCCACTTGCTTTTTCTGTGCTGGTGGATGGGCTGTAATCATCTCTCTCCCAAAGAATTGGTTGTCCTCATGCCCTTGAGGAGGGAGTTATCAGGGGCAACCAACCTCCTGCCCAGCTGCACTTCCAAACACCCATCCCACATTGGAAAGAGCCAGCAGATAACATATGCCCACGCTGTGTACATGAGGTGTCCTACCCTGCTCTTTTGGTTTGGGGGAAACAAGTGTGTTAAGCAAGAACTCAGACCTGTTTCTTTTTGAAAAGCCAACAACAGCCATTCCAATTTGGGTAAGACTTGCCTGCAATGAGATGCTTTTCTAGCAGGTGTATGCCTGGCTTATGGAAATGCAGTGTGCTTCAAAGAGACAGTTTGGAAGGATTTACAGGTGGCCTGCAAGGAAGACAGGTCACAGGACTGGCAGGAACCACACACTTCTTCCTGAGAGTGCTGCCATTACCAGAGCTACCAGCTGAACGCAGTGAGGTATGGGGGTTAACCACACCAGGGGATGTTGTCACGTGTGACACTGTAATTCTTCATCCTGCAGAAAATAATTCATGGATTCATGGTCTGCTTCTCGGGGGGAGGTGGGGGGGAAGTTGAATCTGGAAAACACTCAATTCACTCTTTTATTTTAGGGGGATTAGTTTTGTTATTTTGCTGGTTTTTTTAAAAGATAATGAATGTAGAGGGTCTGGAAATAGTACATTTGAGCTATTTTGGACTAACGTGAAGGAAATGAAGCAGGGGAAAAAAAAAGTCAGCTTTTTTTGTACACCATGTACCATATATTCAACCTTAGATACCTGACAAGTTTTTGAGAGAGAGTAAACCAGTAAACTGCTTACTCTGAGTTTGTCTGAAAAGACAAAGGGGAAAAAAAAAAAAGGTCTTCAACTTGGGCTTACAGTATAGGTAGCATTTTCAACATAAAGGTTTCACAAGATGTACTAATGTTATCGCTCTGGCAGGAAACTGAGGCTTTCACATTTAATGAAGCATTTCTTTGAAGTCACGCTAAAATGATGAGCGTGACTGTGTTGCACATCTGCCTGTCTGCACAGGGCAGACCATTTCAACTTCCTTTTCCGAAACGCTGCCGAGAGCAGGGCAAGAGAGCTATGAATTTACCAAAACTTCATCAAGTGAAGATGGAAAAAAGGTGGCTCTTCTCCCTCTTTTGTTTGTTCTTGGTGCCCAGCATTGCAGGTAAGCGTGTCAGCGGGATGCCTTGACTCAGCTTATGGCAAAGGGTGGCGAGTACAGGCTGGGCTTAGTGTGTCTCACTAGGGTAAGCTGTAGCTACTGGTAATGATTTTCTGTTTCCTGACAACTTTCTAATAACCATAGTTATAATGTGCAGCTAGTAAGGAGTAAATGGCTTGAGCCAACTAGCAGATTAGTTTATTCAAAACACCTAACCTGTTTTCACCAGAACAATCAGTGAGATGAGCTCACTTGTATTTAGAGCAACATGTGCTCATCTCCAGTGGGTAAAAAGGAAAACTGCTTTCAAAGAGTACATAAAAAATATCTCTCTTTCACACACACACGCCTGTGTATGCAGAGAGGAAGAGTTGAAACACTTAAAGGCAAGGATAAATAGTACAGCTGCAACCCCTTAAATAGATTCTTCCCTTCCTCTTCCCCACCCAGCCCTACGTGCTGCATTAAAGGCTTGAGAAACAACTTTGTCGTTGGGAGTAAAACTTTCAGAAAAGTTGAGTAAGGAGAACTGTATCCCCATCAGAGGGAGTTTAAACCAAAAAAGATCTGAGGAAAACCAAGAAAAAGCCTGATGCTCACAAACTCCTCCAACCACTGCACCCCCCCAACAGGCTGACCATGCTGAATGTGGGAGTACTTACTCCCAGCTAGGAAGAAGAATTTTGTGGGATATGCCTTTTTCCAGTTAAGAAAGGAAAAAGTTAATGTATTTGATTGTCATGGTAAGATGCATCTCAAAATCTGGCATAGGCTGTTCCTATTTTCTACATCACTGAGGCAAACTGGATGTTAAAAGCAAGGAAAATATTTCATATGTGTATTGATAGAAAATAGAAGTTCTCAAAAGTAAAGAAAGAACTAGAAGCCTCAAGACATGCACGTGCAGGAAAGCAATATTTTTTAGGGAAAAATAGGACTGTTGGGTTTTTTCCCCCTGATGATGAAATCTTCACTGAAGTCACTCAAAGGTGAAAGTGCACACGACCGTGCCCTTTGTGGATATCAGACATCTAAATGTCTGGGAGTTAGTCTATTAAATTTCAGATGGAGCACAAGTATGGGCTACTGGAGAGCGTTTGATTTGGAAAAATGAAGTTGGCATAAAATGAGACTAATTATGTTGAGGTGCTAAGTAAAAGTTAAGAACACTTTTGCATGAAAGGGTTTCAGTTAAAATAACCTAAAGTGCTAGGCCATTAACAAACAACAGAAATTAAAATGTTGTTTCTACATATGTAATTTTTTATCTTAATATAAAATATTCAAGTAATTCCTGGTAGGCATTCTTTGCATGGTCCTTTGACCTAATGTATCAGTATGAGTATGAGAGATAACTTGCTAGGTGTCCCTTGCCTGCTAGTCTGATCGCAGGATTGCTAATAGTTTTTTACTTAACATTTACTGATGAAAAACTTACAGTGAAATCAGTAAGCATTTGCTATACTAAGCTCCTTGGACCGACAAAAATAGCTTTCAGTAATTTTTCTCACAGCACTTGTCACTCAAGCTTATTTTTATTTACCCTCTTATGTCATCCCCTCTCCTGGAAGTCAATTAAAAGATGAACAGAGCATGCACAGCAATAAAAAATGGAGATTGTTGGCCATGGCCATTCAGTAGCTTTGTTCTCCACGCACCTAGTCTCTACGTGTTCATGTCACACTTCAGTGGTTTGGTACCAAATCTCAGTCAGCTCTGCAAGGGTGTGAGACTCTGCCCTTGGTCTTCTTCCCTGCCAAACCAGAGCTGTGGGTGCGCAGGGTCCCCCTCTCTCTCCTGGCTGAGCTGGCAGAGTGAGGGGCACACCAGCCCCCCTGCAGGCACCATCGAGCCTGCCTGGCCCCTGGCTCAGGTGCCCCGGAGCCCTGTACCACATGGCAGAGCAGACGTCAAAGCAAAAAAATTGCTACTGGCTTTATTTCAAGTAAAGAAGGTGAGCAGTCTGCACTTGCTGCCGTGGGGAGTCAGTGGTATAGCTGGTAGGACCGCGGGGCAAGTTCCCAAAGTGAATTTACAGTGGCATTTCAATCCACAGGGATCCAATAGAGATGGGGGGCAAGAAGTCCCTACCTAAGAACATCTGCACAAACTCTTTTTTTCTGGGTTCCTGCATGCCCTTTAGAAAAAGGCCCTTTTTGTGTATGGCTCCGTGGGTGTGATTGATTACTTGTCTTACTACGACTCCTCCATCCATAAATTATTCATCTCCTTGAGTTTGTCAGTGCCCTGCATATAGGGTTTTGGGGACTGCAAGCATCTTGTTCATAGGAGGAAGAAAGGGAGAGAAACCAATTTTACTACAGCAGCAGCAAAACCAAACAGTATGGGCTCCCGTTGAAAGCCCCTTCATTTCACCGATCCATTACTTCTTTATATGGCACACTAAGGACTGCCAACATCCTTTATGAAATTAATTGAGGCAGAAACCGTAAGTACCAGGGCAGCTCACTCCGGCACTGAAACAGACACTCATTTAGGCCATGCAGGATCTGTTTAGTAATGTGGAGGTAAAAGAACAACTTTCTCTGTTGAAGCAGCAAAGGCAATGGCAATGGGCAGGGGTGAACAGTACAGGGCAGAATTAGCCAGCGGGGATAGCTCATTTGTTCTTGCAAAAAGAGCTGGGGATAACTGGGCCCAGCTTCTGCTTTATTTGTATCACTTGAAAGATTTCCATTTTCACAGAGGCCCTCAGAGCTCCCGTTTCACTCCCACGAGCGTGGTGGGAGCTGCCTGCCCTCTTCCAGATAAGTGTACATTTGCTCTCCCAGTTCTCTCTCCATGGTCTGTACTGGTGGAGATCTGCTGTAAAGCTCCCCACTAGAATGCCTGTTGTTACTGTTGTAGGGTATTCATAGTTGTCTGTGGCTAAGGCACCAAATCATGTCAAAGATGGGTTAGGAGAAAGCTTTGTTTAAACATTACTTACACTAAAAACTGACCCATTTGTTTTTAAGGCCAGCCTGGAGATGTCATTACACAAACAGAAGTCGTCCATGCTTTGCCAGGTGCTGACGTGACCCTGGTGTGCAGCTTCCCAAAACCACACACCACCTACATAATACAGACACAGTGGTCCAAGACCGATGACAACCAGCTTACCAGAATAGCTGTTTATCACCCCGTTTATGGCACCCACTACTTCAACTTTCCTGAGGCCTCTTACAACTTTTCAGTGTCCTTCAGCATGAGAAAGTGCTGCGACTGGGATGCTACAGAGGCTTTGTGTTTTCCCGATCCAAATGCCACGTCTGAGTGCAATCGGTGGGCTCTGCACCTGAAAAACATTACCATCTCCCTTAGCGGGCAGTACGAGTGCAGTTTTGCCACTTACCCATATGGGACAAAGGCTGCAAAAATTCAGCTTATTGTGAAGGCAGAAGGTAAGTGATTACGAATGAGACATTGCTTTCTTGTAATGGGGAGTGGGGGTGGGGAGAATATGAGGATAAATTAACTTTTCTTTGTTGGGGATGGTGACTTGTTTGGGCTTTGCAATGGTGCCACTGAATGCTGCTGCCTACAAAGTTTCCTATTTACCAGGCACTCTTTAGCTGTTGTTATCCAGCTCATGATTAGGAAACCTTATTTGTTTGAAGAAATACAAAGGTAGATAGGAAGGCAGAAAAGGGGGCGAGATGGGTGGTTTCCACGTTTTTGCTTTTGAGAAACATGCTGCAGAGAAGTCTGGATGAGTGGCTCAGGATGTGGTGGGATGGAGGATGCTGGATCGCCAAACCACGCTGTGCTGCTGCTGCGCGGTGTAGCACTGGGCACCAGAAAGAGAAAACACCCTTGTCTGGTTGAGGCTGAGGGCTGGCATGTGCAGGGTGTGCTGAGTGTTAGCTCAATGGAGGGATGTGTGTCCCCACTGTCAAAAACAAACTGGAGGAAAGCGGGGGATTGTTTAGGACAATCACAGGAATGGAGACTTGGCTGCTTCTGTCAGCCAAGAGGAAGCTGGAAAGCAGCACTACTGCTCCTGGTAAGTAAGCCTCAGGGGAGAGTGGGAACTCCAGGGAGGATATTTGAATTATCCTGGCAAAGGAACAAATGGGTTTAAATGGACATGAATGGATTTGAGTACAAATTAAAAAATAGTGGCAACGATTAGCGCAGCAATTTTGGGAACAGCTGGCAAAAGCCCAAACTGCCGTGAAGATGGAGCTGGCCAGGAATGTTGGGCAAGCTTATAGGTGTGCACATGGGAGACTGGATTTGAGGACACCAGAAACTTCTTCCTGACCCAGGTTTCTGTTAACAAGCCAAGAAAGATTAAAGTAAATGCAACAAACCTGGCACGGTTTCAGTTCAGAGCTATAAGGCCAACATGCTCACCCTGCTTGTGCCCAGGGCTGTAGATGCAGCACGTGTTCAAGGGTTAGGAGCAAGGTGAGTGCAGGTGATGTTAGGGGTGCAAGCCTCATACACAGCAACATTTAACCCAAGCTGTTGCCTCGCTCCTTGATGGCCCCTGTGTGGTAGTGGCTCCAAGCATTTTGGTGGTGTTATCCCGGAGTCACACCTCAGGGGCAAGCCAGCAGCACCTTCCTGCCCTGATGAAGTTAGAGAGGCAAAATTAGAGCCAGCATCTCTGCGCAGCCCATAGAGGATGGGTGTGTTTAAACAGTACCTGCTGGATAACTGTGTCAAGGACAAAGCTGCCACTTTACCTGCGTGTGCTGCGGTAGGCTCCCCTTTGGGAATTTTCCTGTGCTTCATAGGGCAGAGGGGCTGCATCAAGTGGAAAGCAGTGAGGTACAACCAGTGCTGGTAACAGCGTGAAACTCTGCCATGCTTCTGTTCTTCATGCAGTTTTTCTCTACCTCTTCCTTAATATGGTAATAGTGCTAATCAGGCATTGCTCCTTTTCTTTTGCCAGTACCCTTGGTTGATACAGGCATGTTCAATGCCATTATTGATGTCTACGTGTTACACGTGGGCAGCTCTTGTTTATATCAGCATCATTGTGCCTTTTTTAAGCAACTGCATGATGTAGCAAGCTGTGCTACTGATAACTCCTTGCCAGAGAGAACTAAAAAATTCATTTTGCAACATACCTCTTGCAGATTTGTATTTTAAGGTAACCAGTTCTCTTGCAATGATCCACTTCCACTCAAAAGAAGGCAAAAGACCTTAATCCAGCCTACGAGTGGGATGAAGAAGGGTGCTAGTCACTAATGAAGTACAGCTCCCAACTACATAAAAGTGAAGTGAATCCAAATGGATTCAACTTGTGGATACTGCAAAAAGCCTGCAGAGCAGCAGGCCTACATAGGACTGACAAACATGGAGGACCTTAGCCAACAGGCTGTTAACAGAGATGAGAATCAAAGATGGGGGTGGAAATAAGCAGCTGGGACATGTGACTGTGAGAACAGGCAGAGGCTGTTTGCAGGTTGAGCTCCTGGGGTGACTACTCAGCTTCGTACCTCTTGTACGCTGCACGGCGCTTTTGCGCGGCAGCTTGTCCCAGCAAAGCCTCCTATGCAGTTTTCTTCCTGGGGAAGCTATAGATTTGCTTCCTTTGCCCTTTCTGTAACCTTTCTGCACTATCCAGCCCCTTTGGGGCTTGTGCACTGTGCATCCCATCATGGTAGGTGGCTCCTCAGCTGCTTCGCTCTGATGGAGAGCAGAGACAAGCTGCTTCTGCTGCTGGGTCTCCTGCGCACCGCTCTGGGCGCTGCCTTTCGTCGCATCCCTGCGGCACAGGCTGCATGCTGACACTGTCGCTCTGTGTTTGGGTGCCAGACATAAAGGCAGTTACAGTCACCAGAAACTCCCCACTGCCAAATAACATAACAGTCTGGGACTGCTAGATATTCTCCCTCCCCTCAAGATAAAAAAAATGAGTAAAATACACACCTATTCTATCTCAACACGCAAGCCAGAGCTACCAGGGGAGCAAAGTTGAAGAGTTTGTTGTGGGCTCGTGCCTGCCTACAGGGAAGAGGGAAGGCAGGTCTGTGCATCACAGCGGCGGCAGGCACTCTGCACGGCAAGCTACTGCCTGCCGCCGGCCTGAGGGACAGGGATATCAGCGCTCACCAAGGCACTCATAGCATCTCCTGGCCATCACCACCGCTCTTCCTGTTTAAATGCACACAAGCAGGCAGACCCAATGTTTGGACCACGGCTGTGCTCTGTTTGGTGCATCGCTTCGCCCTTCCACAGGTGGACTAGAGCCCTGGAGAGGGAATGGGTAGGGTAGGAGATGCTGAAACGCTTTTTAAAATTGGTAACAAAGGAAAGAGTGACAGGCTCCCTGCTTCTGGTAGTGGGCAGGTTGGACAATAACAAAAGGAGCATTTACACTGAAAAATGGCGTTAATCTTAACCTGCTTGACATGCTGAACACCTTCCTTAGTGAAAAGAAGGTCTGCAGATATCTTCAGAGAAAAGGAAATACAGGTGCGCAAAATTGATGTGAAGGTTTATTGCTGCAGAAAAAAATTGTAAGAGAAAAATTGAAGCATCAAATTATTCTCAGCTCCAAAAGGAGACATCTTGATCTTGCAGTTAAGCAAAGGTTTGAATGAATTGCCCAAAAATTCAGGTAAAGCTGTGAATTAGAGTCACGAAACTGCATCTAGAATCAGATGCAGGGCTTTCACGTAACAAAAGTGTCTATGGGTAATGGCTGAAAATTGCAGTTCCCTTCTAATCAAAAAAGTGCCTGTTCCTTGAACAGACTAGTCAGCATTGGTTTTCAAAGCAGAATGAACATCATGTTTCTGATTTTCCTTCTTGGACTTTTTTTGTTGTTGTTGTTGCAATGATAAAAGAGGAGCAGCACTACGTGAAGGAAGTGCGGTTAAACCAGACTTTAGAAATTCCGTGCCTTGAGGATATGACCTCAGAAAATTTGTCCAATTATCCTTTGAAATGGCTAGTGGTAAGTATTCTTCATCTCAGGTACAAGCTTCAGAAGGAACTACAGGGTATTTTTGCAGACTGAAATAGAAATGTTAGATTTTACTGTGTCCTGCAGAATCTGCTAAACAAAAGGTATCGGTTGTGTTGGACTGTGATAATAATGGGAAAAAGTACAAACATGGTTTTGCAACATAGACACCACAAATAATAGTTGTTAAAGAAACAAAGAGGGGAAATTCCATCTTAATTGCTTTTAATTTTTCAGGAGTACTTGTAGAGCAGGTCTGTGGAAAGTGGCAAAGAACTTAGCAAATATAACAGAACTAAAATATTCCTTGTGTTGGATTTCTCAGGGGTTTTTGCTGTAGTGAAGCTTTAGTATCTCTGAAAAATACATGGCTACAGCATAAGAGAGTGAGACATCAGGCCACTTTGAAATACAAAATAAAAAAGGGGCTGACTGTAATGTTTTTGGTTTTGTTAACCTCTGTGTCACAGATGCACGCCAAAGACATAAAAACTATTTTTAAGCAATTTGCTGTGAGATACAAAGCTCGTGATATTTTTGTACTGCATCTCACTTTCTGGATAAATATTTGTATGCATGTTTTAATGTAACCTTTTAGCATTAATTTCAGTATGTAGAGATAAGTATCAGCCAGCAGTGTCCTTGAGCTTTGCCTCTTAATTTCTATCTGTTGTCACCAAGGAGCTGTAACTGTTGAGGGTTTTCTTAAAGGTGATTATCTCACCCGGCTCATTTTCTATTTAATCTCCCCTTTGTAGTGTATTCTTAATAGGAAAATTTCTTAAAATTTTTGTAGGGAACATCCCCGTCCTTACTACTTTTTAGTGTTGCTAGTTCACTCTACAAAGTAGCAGGGGAAGGGGGGCAGAGGGGAAACCCCAAAGGTCAGCACAACGACACATGTGGGTCACCATGCGTCATTCAGAGTATAGCTTGCAAATATGTACTGAAGCACAGATGTCCAGGATGTGCTGGCTGCACCTATATCTAAGGGTGGCTGGCACACAGGCTTTAAGAGGGGATGACTTTTAGCTATTGTTATCAGGTTCTCACTACCTAAAATCTAAAAGAGCAAGGATTTTCTTGGACTTTCAGTCGTATTTAATAGGTATGGGATGTTCAGCATAACTTAAAGATGGCTGTAGTGAGGAAGCAGCTCTGTTGCCCTCTCTGCAGGCTACAGAGATCAGGACTCAGAAGACACAGCTTTTTACTCCATATTTAATGGTACAGTGATGACCGCTATTGGTTTTGAAGTTCTGGGAGAGAATGTATTTGGAAAAAAGCAGATGTTGCAAATGTCCAGGTACTACTACGCAATGCTAAGGGTGCAAGGGAAGATTTTCACAGTGGGAATAGAGCTGGTCTACAGAAATATTTGGGGGGTGGGGGGATGTCTGGTCTTTCACACATTGTGTGGATTGCTCTTTTCACAGGTGGAAAATGGCAGGAAAGAGGAACTTGTGACCAAGGAGCCCTCCTGTCCTGCAGTGTACAGGAACAGCAGCGTGCTGTACAGGCAAAGAGTCCGCCTGGGTTTGAATTACACTCTGAAGATTTTCCCCACCAAAATCACAGATGATGGCAGGGTGTTTTCCTGCCACGTGGCGTACCACCCGGAGAGAGTCCAGAAGAGCAGCACCACCGTAAGAGTATTCGGTAAGTGGCTCATGCCAACCGCCCACTTACTTGCACGTGGAAAGGCAACATTCCTGTCTGGTTCTGAAGGCAATAGTTTTTGAAATACACTGGGGTTTTTTACATATACATATTTACATTGTATTTTTTTCAGCTGCAATGAGTCAAAATGTTAATAAATAACCCCATAGTTCTTAGGAAGAATTTGAGGCCATACCTTAAATTTCTGGCATCAAAAATAGTAGATCCATTGCACATATATCAACACTACTGGCGTGCACATTGGCACTATTTCACCCCAATGTGTAAGCTTATATGGGCACTTTGCGGGTTACAGGTATGCACCTTGGTCATCAAGATCTCTGTGCCCAGTCATAAAATGACCGTGCTGCCTGCGTTTAGGAAATCATGGCCAAAATTTAGTAAGCAGCTAAAGTGATTTGGAACTACTGTTGTTGTGATGTCTCATCCTCTGGCAGCAGTCGAACATCACATGCCTTAAAGGCTCTGGTTCTGAAAATGAGGTCCTGCCTGGGGTTCTCAAACTAGCCAGCAGTGGCAGGGCCCGTGTACCGCAAACGTGTGGGCTGGCATTTCATGCTGGAAGCCTTCCCCATCTTTAGTTACTTGCTCTATTCCCTTTCTAGTGGCTTGGGAACTACAGTCGCTGAGGTACAACTGAATCAGAAAAATGCTGCCCATTGAAAACTGGGCTGTATTTTCTGCTTATAGAGCAGTAGGTCTGGAAAACATATTTCCAATGCTCCTAAAATGAATGGGCAGTAAACAGTGGGCCTGTCAACAGTCCCTTGACTGTTGCTGCTTGCCCAAGGAAGCCTGCAGCTTGAGGATGGCATGGCCATGCAAGGCTCATGCTCTGAATGCAAAGAAAGATTCAACAGGGAGCAGCAAGAATTAAAAAAAAAAATAAAAAAAAAAAAAGCAAAACCTGTGTCTGGGGCCTGTTGGTCACTGACACAAGAGAAATAAAAATAGAAGTTAATGATCTGAAATTTTGTCTTGTGTTTGCATGGTTCAGACATGGGTCTTGCTTTTAAAAATCAACATTTGTCAAATAGCTACAGTGTTATCTGGGTAATCGTTCAAGTATACCAGCATACTTGAACTCTCCCTACCCTCCATCCCTGCTGATGCTCTCACCCTGGTTTGTGTATCTGTTAGGCTAAGAGTTTGCTTTATTTGGCTTATTCTCTGAATTACTGTGTCACATGTAGTTGTCTGTGCATGCACCCACATCAGCATATTTGTACAACAGGGGAAAGAGGCAAACAAGAGAAAGCAACCATGGCCCTTACTGGTGAACAGCCTGTGAGGCTCCCAGTAAGTGCTGGCTGGCTTTGGACCGGGGTGCTATGCCCCGTCAGCCTCTCTCACAGGTGTCCTGAGGGCAGGGTTAGGTGGAGGGGCTCCCGGAGAGCTGGTTTGTGGTGGCTGCTGAGGAAGATCTCTTAGACCTCAAGCCGATAGAGTCCAGATCTGGGAGGGAGTGCATTTTTGTGCTCTTGGCCCTTTCGTGTGTGATATTTTGCTGGTAAAATAACTATTTCGCATGCTGTCTCACTCCTTTCTGTTACCATTTGCTGAAGTCGCACTGCTTATGATTACATCATATCAGCTTTTCTCCATTTACCACTCTTGTGCCACAACGGAAGGGGAGACCGAGAGCAGATGGTCCAGAGCCGCCCCTGCGCCAGCCCACGTGCCCATGGGCTGGCAGGGCAGGAGCTGGCAAAGAACAGGCAGAGGCAGTGGCCAGAATAATCCAGCAAGCTCCAGTTGACATTTGGGGACAGAAAAACAGCCACTTCAGTTGACAGCACCTCTCTTGTTCCTTGTGCCAAGCTGACCAGGGAATGAAGAAATGAACATTTATGTCCTAGCAGGTAGACCCAGCCTCATAGGGCCAGGGCAGGATCTAAAGCATGATAGTAAGCACATACAACATCAACAGCATATTACATTGCTTATATCTGTCATCCTGGCCATTAAAAAGGATGTAGCTAGAGAATCAAGGCCAGCTGAAACCTGGGGAGATTTTCCCATCTCAGCAAGCCAGCATCTCCCCTGTCACCCAAACACTCGTGCCATTGAACCCCACGGGCTGAGTGGCATGAAAGAAGGGCAGGGAGGGCGGGCAGCTAGCACACCACGGTGCTGTAATGGGCAGGAGGAAGAGGAGGAGAGGAAGGTACTGTTGACTGGGGAAAGCTCCTTGTGCAGGACCCCTCTGACAAAGACTCCAGGGCTAACCACGGCAGAGACAGCCCAAGTGTGAGAGGTGGCAGTGACACTTCCCCACAGATGCTTTGAGGTGGCCTAAGCACGACTGAGAGCTGGGCAGGAGAAGATGGGGAAGGCATGAACAAGTCCCTCAGTGAAGTTGAGAGTCTTGATAGGTTGAGTAAAAACAGACATTCAATCAAGAGAGCTTTTTTTAAGAGGGTACTTTTGGACTGAAATGCTTTAAAATACTTCTTTTCTAGAACAGAGTTCTTTTAGATACAAGTTTCTGAGAAAATGTATGGCCTTTTCACATCTAACTTTGCCAAAAATCGATTTCTCCTTTTTGTAAGAGTAAAAGCTCAGCAGCAGAAACTACTATACTAAATATTGAATTTCTGCTAGACCCAAAACATTGGTAAATATCCTAGCAAGACAAATGAATGTCAAACTGTTAACAGGGGCTGAGATGTTAAATGGAAAAGATCTATTAGATCATTGAGAGCTATGCTTGAGAGCTGCTGCCAGAACAGTTACACAGCAAATACGTTTTCTGAGAAAGCAGAGGACAGCATCCAATACAGATGTGGAAAAGTATACCTGTTCTCATCAAAAAAACAAAAGGAAGAGCAGGCACTAGACTAGATGTTAGTCTCCCAGACAACTTCTAGCTGAGATTAGAAGATCCAGTTTACCAGACTTTTTCTTACACCTGAAAAAGTATGGTTGTCTTCTGCTAGCCCCACTACCACCCCTACAGTTTGGGCAAGGCAGAAACAAGGATGAAATCTTAGGACATTCATCTTCTGAGAGGAAGAATCCACTAAAAATAAAAAAAAAAAACCAACCCCAGAAGAAAAAAAAAAAGGAAATTCCACCCAAAAAGTACACAAAGTCCAGAAAACCATAAGGCCATGATAATTAAATATAGGTCACTCCCAAACATAATCCATCAGTAACACTAGGCAGAAAAATGGAAATTAAAAAAGAAGGTGAGAGAGTCTTTGCTGGATTTGCTATATAAAAAACTAGGGAAACTTGAGCAGTTCACCTCAGAGGAGAATGTAATGAACTGAGGTGACCCTATATCAATTAACAAGCTTAGAAAAGAAAAGTATCTTAATGGTAGAGATTAAAGTTTAGGTTGGAAAGAGAAAAAATTACAGATCTCCAAAGTAATCCAGGGGCTGCACTTGTTTCCAGTCTAGTTTTAAGGCTCAGAAAGGGCCAGAAGCACAATTTATCCAAGGCTTTTGAGATTTGCTATATATTAGCACAGTTTCAACAGTCCTTGCTTAACAAGTCAGTTAATATTACTGCAAACCAGTGATCCCAATGGCTAATTTAGAAATGCCAATTTAGAGAGGCTTATGGTACTTGGTATATTTTATCTATACAGTCAGCTGCCCCTAAAATCAAAATGCTGTGAAAACAAAAGAAAACACTTGTTTCCATTTCTTGTGGATGTGGTCATCGGAGACCTGCTGCTCTGATGTGAAGGTGAGCTCTGGGCTTCCCGGCAAGGCAGGAAGCGTCTGTGGTGTGACACTGTCACATGTCTGCCTGGGTGACAGCATATGGATAGCTGGTACCCTAAATCAATCAGCTTGTGGGGGGATGGCTAAAGCCTTTGCAGATGACTTTAACTGGCAAACACCCAGAGGAACCAACAACTGGGGAGTGTTTTATTTCAGCAGGCCAGGGAAGGGTGGCTCTGCTGCCAGAGCCGTGACTGCGTGATGGTTTCAGCTTGTTTCTCCAGCAAAGCCACCCAAGAGTGGTTTAGATAGGCAGTGAAATACATCATGGATTTTGTGGTAGTAGCTGCTGATACATGGTTGTAAACCACTTCCTTGACCTCAAATCGGAGCTGTGCAAGCTTTTATCTAGCTAGGTGTGTGGGTGGATGTAGGATTTAATTTCCACTCTTTTTACAAAACAAGGCTGTTAAGCCTTATTAGAAGCTGTTGCTGTGACCTTTGGTATCCATTTCACTAATACATTTCTGTTTGCTTTCCAGCCTACCCTGATATCTCTGTTAGCCTGCAGGAGGGTTCAGCTGGCACTGCACAGAAGGTGAGCAATTTTGGAGCAAAGAGTAATGCCTGTGACCGCCACCATGCCACCCCTGCAGGGCCAGGCAAGCTAAGCTGAATCAGACATAGGCGGGACCTCCAAACTGACGAAACTCACAGGGCGATGAGCAAGTTAATGAGTTGATGTCAGCTGTTCGTGCCCTTTCTTCTGAGCAATTCCCATCCCCACAGCAGTAAGCTGCTTCAGTGGGCACAAACTGGAGCTAGCTAAGGGCTTCTCCTTGGTGTAGACAAAATCTGGTTTTGTGTTAGCCCTAGGGAAGGCTCCAGACAGGACTGAGAGGCTGTTAGGAGCTGATGATGTTGCAGGGGGCTGCAATGCTCCCTTTCCCTCCCCATCTGCCGGTTACCACCCACCAGCCTCGGGCTGCCTTCTCCAGACTGCTTAAAATCCCTCTCTGAAAAAGGTCACCTGCTACCCGGAATGCTGCTCCAAGGGGCCAGGCAGCAGCAGCCCCCCCGGGGACAGGGAGGAGCAGGTGCTGTGGGAGTGGTGCTCAGGCACTGACGTGGCCGAAAGTGTTGGTGGAAAGGTGATGATCATGTCAGGCGCAACGTGCCACGCTGCAGGCAGAACTCAGCTGGAGCAATCAGATGCCAATGGTGTGACTGGATCTAAGTCTGAGGGCCCCTATTTAGAGCTGAGGAGTTACACATGTTTGGGGGCTTCTGTTTTACTACTTGCTTCGTAATGGCAAAACCTAAAGGTCTGCTGTACCGCACTGCCCATACTTGGCATAAAACATGTTTGTGGCCCATGTGACTGACTAGCAAGCCACTCTGGCTGCTAGCTATGGCGCTTTGCTTCCTGTTGCATCCATCCAGGTTGAAGATTTTGATCTGCAAGCATCACAAATTAAGCCAGTTTTCCTTGGAAACAGTGTTTGTGGGCAGGCAGAACCTTGTATTAATCATATCCACCTGCTTCACACAAGCCATGAGTCAGCTGATTCTGCAAAACTGGTATAATTTTCCTGGTGACCTATTTCCAGGTGCGGTGTTGGACACTGCAGGCTTTTGTCTGCACTGTCCTGTTGAGCAGAGCAAGGGGTGCTGCTATCTTGGGACCAGGAAACAGAAACTCTTCCAAGAGCCTCTATCTATTCTTCACCTCCAAGCAAATACCAACCTTTCCTTCTCTTTTCGCACCCTTTCTTGCGGGGCTTAAATCTACTTTGGATGTCAGATTTGTATTTTTTTCATAGGAAGCATTTATAAAAATACTATGAACTAAAAGTGCCTGAAAAATAAGGGAATCTTAAAAGAGGGGAAAGCAATTACACTACGAGTTCAGAGGTTATTTGCCAGGGCAAGGAAAGAGTTTCAGCTGAGTAGTTTCAGTCTTCATGCTGAATGATTGACTTCTGCTGGCTGCAATGCATCAAGCTTGCTTTGAACTAAATGTGTGAACCACTTTCATTGAAAGTGGGAGCAAGAGGGCTTTGCGCTGCATGAGTAGCACATGCTTTTTTTTTTTTTTTCTTTGTTTAAATGGGCCAGGCATTTCTCTTAGTGCCATAAGCTGCTAAGTAAATGTAATTGGGAATATCCAGGCAGCATGAGGATGAGACCTCCCACCCTGCTAGTGCCTAACCCTTCATCCAGCCTTGATTTTGAAGTCCTTCCCATCTATTGCTTGATGAGAAATTAAATTGAGCACAAACACAGATTTGTGGAGCAACTGGCATAGAGCCAGGACTACTGCATCTAAAGCATGGAATTCCCTGTGACTTCTGGAAACCTCTTACCTATGTGCCCTCTACAAAGGTATCTAATTTTGTATAATCAACATATCATTGTGCTAGGCAGTCTTTTTCATGGGATTTGTCTCTTTATCTGCCTAAGGAAGGAAGGATTTACACGGCATTTAGTAGGTGTCTCTTTCTGCCCCCACATACCATGCCCATTACTGATTCCAGTGTCTCTCCCTGTGGGTGTTTGTCACTGAGGCACTGGGCTGGAGGTGGGAGGTGGGGGTTCACCCTCTATCTCTCCAGTCGCAGCACAGGACTGGAGGATGTTGGAGCCCCATCACTCCCAACCTGCCCCAGGGTGATGGGGGTGTCCCTGGGCTCTCATTCAACGGTGTCTGCAACGAGAAAAATAGGGGGGGAAATAAACACAATAAAGAGGAAGCGAGTGTTTCCTTCCCAGGCAGGATGGTAAGTAAGCTCTGTCCGTAAGGGATTTTGGAAGCCAGTGGCCGGGTGACAAATGACGGAGGCTAACGACTGGCTTTTACCGCTCCATAGCCTAATGTGAGCTGCATCGTGCGGAAGGTGTTTCCCAAGCCAAGCCTCTTGTGGTACGTGGACAGAGCAAGCCTGATGGAGCAGCCTGGAGGTAATGCAACCTGTCGGTAGGACAATGGCGCAGCTGTAGAAGTGGTTCCCAAGAAAAGCAGTGGTTGCTCATCCGCTCCTGCCACGGGGAGCCTGTAGGCATCTGTCTGGGTGAAGGGGAGTATCAGGCCTCCCCAAAGGGAACAGCTGGTGAACAGTCACGACCATAGCCCCCTACAATTGCCAGTGGTGGGGGAACGATGGCTTGGCGTAACCGTGCTGTTCTTGCCAAGTATTTGGTAGCATCTCAGCAAAGAAACCTGCAGCCATATGAGCTTGCTTTTCAGTACCGATATTTTGCACAGCTCTGACTTAGTCTGGAGTGTAATGAGAGGGTCTTGCAACTTTTTTTTTTTTTTTTTTTTCCCGCCCCAAGAAATTTCTGTTGAACAAGAAGACTTGCAAGACACTGAAGGTTTCTATCAGCTGAGATCAACGCTGATGTTGCAAGGGACCCAGCAGACACATAAGACATTCTCGTGTGTATGTCTGTTTTCCTTCCTCGGGAATGAAACACGGAATATTTCATCAGAAGAAATATTTGTTTCCTTCGGTAGGTTTTTCATAGATAAGACACATCTGAAATGTAAAACGTTAAGAACACCAAACACATATATTCTCTGTTATTTAAAAAACTGAAGAAATACCAAGAGTATGGAAGCTTTACTGTACAAGTTCATTACACAGCTTGAACTTTCTGACAGGTTTTTTTGTTCAAGTCTTTGCTCAAGCCTCTAAATGAGCTAAGAAACTCCTGCACAAACATAAAATGCTTGCTGTTTGTTTAGGCAGTAATTTTCTGAACTTCCCACACCCAAAAATACACTAGCTTAGTCACATGGCACCAGTGAGCTACTATAACCATGTGTTTCTCACCGAGCACTCCTGGCAGAAAGTCTGCATATGTGCAATGCAGCTCTCTGGAAAATCAAACCCTCGGAGTCAGGGCTATGTTGTACATCTTCAGTGAAAGCTGCAAAAGGCCCCTAAAATGGTTCAACCATTTTGGACGATGGAGAAACTCCCCTATAACTTGTACTGTAAGAATTAGCTACACGATTAGGTCCAGCATGGAGAAATAGTGTTGTAAGTAGTTGGTAAAAGCAGGAGATGTGGCCGTGCAGAGGTTTATGGCATTTCTGAGGATGCAGGGTGGCTGGCGAGAAAGGCAGACTGATTTCCTTTAGCACCTTCTTGTGAATGCCTCCTTTCAGGTGCAAATGCATAGTTGCACTTTTNNNATCCATTGTTTGCTTTTTTTTTTTTTTTTTTTTTACTATGCATGCTCCTTGGTGCACAGATAACGCAACTGTGAACTGCTAGCCCCTTAGCAGCCTCCACAGGTACCTCATGTACCATGGTGACTACTTGCAGCTCAGCTGTGTTCACTTGTGGCTGTGGATACACTTACTGGTGTGTTTTTCCACAAAGAAAGACTCATCAAAAGCCAGAGCTTACTCCTCTGGATATATAGTTTTGGAGGGAAGGGAGATAAAACATCATTTTTCTCCAAAATGACTCATTTCACCCAATTTGCAGTTTTATAGAAATATATTCAAATTGGAGAGCCGTCAATTAAAGCAGTCTATGTTCATGCCTGCAGGCTATGCTAATGCTAAGATAGATACACTCTCTAGAAGAATATTAGTATATTTAGATGTGACAGAAAGGAAAGAATTAAATTAATTCTCAGCCATGTTCTGTGAAGGTGCCATACCAATGCACAGTATGACAGAAACTCCAAACTAAATTTTTAGCCTTTATAACAAAAGCCTAACTACCTTTAAGAACTGTTTTCACCTTTCTTTTTTTTTTTCCTTCACAGACAATAAGTCTTATGAAGCCTCATCCAAAGCTTTTACCACCGTGGCTTCAGAAGGTAGGATAAAGTAGAGAACAAAAGGTTTTGTTAGAGGTGCATCTATAAATTCCTAAAGCCGTTGGAGAAATGTTTTTTGCAAACTTGGTTCTGGATGGGTAGTAAGGTACCCCTTTCTGCAGCTATGACTTCAGAGAAAATACAATAAACAGGTATTTTGGTGGTGTAATCTATCATAATTAAGCCCAAGCATAATTAAACTCCAGCCTCAAGGGGCACAATGTTATTTCTGAATTTCAGCTGGCATTTGAATATAGCTTTTTCAGCACTGAACTGATAATTAAAAATAACAGCCCTACTAATGGTTCTGCCTTCTGCTTAAGTACACAGCCAAGATCCTCAACACTTTTGCCTAATTAAGGAACTGATGGGATGTTTCTTAATTTGTGTAAATTTGGTGCTCTGCCCCTGCAAGTTTGTCTATTATCAGCTTATGGCAGACAGTTAAATCGTTCCCTCCACACCTCAGCTGAAGCCCTTTGGAGATGCCTCTCCTGGAGCAGCTCGCTCTGCTCCATACGGGAGGCAGCTGCATTTCAGCAGTGGGTTACACAGTGTGTCAGAGAAACACTGTAGGCAAACGGCGTGGAAAGAAGTGTGATTTCTCTGTAAGCTTGCTTCTGCGAGTGCAGGTTGTGGCAGGCCCTGGGGGTTCAGCCAATACCCTGCTGGGCACCAGAAAGCCATCCCAGGTACCAGGGTCCCTCAGAGAGAGACACTGTCCTCCGCTGGCCTCTGCAAGGTGATCTCTCAAAGCAGTCCTTGCAGCTTGCATCACGTCACCACCCTGCTTTGCCTTGCACGCTCTTCAGAAACGTGCTGGCAGCTAGGCACACCTCGAGGTGCCCCACTACCCTGGTCTTTAGACCTGCTGCACCTTTGGTAAGGAGTCCTTTTATGTCAGCCAGATACTATGAAATCCCTGTTAGCACAGGTGAGGCTAAGGTGAAATGCAAATGGAAGAGCAACACTCAAAACAGTCAAAGGAGGTACAAATGCTTGCAAAGGAAAGCAGCTGGAGGGTTGATGGTTACTTACTTACACTAAGCTCCTATCTGCAGAGGGTCGCTCCCTGCCTGATGCCCTCCTAACATGCCTGACCAGAGGTACCTTCTGGCTGCCTTCCCAGATGTGTTTTTTTAATGGGGTGTGTGAGCTTTCATAGATCATCTCCTTCATGGAGCCCTTTGGGGAGATTTAATCCTTCCTCCCAATCTACTTAGGGGATACATTGCCTCACCTCCTGGGCAAAANTGGGAAAAAAAAAAAAAAAAAAAAAAAAGGTGAGACATCTCTCACTCAGGATGTAAATGCTGCTTGGGCAGGATGGTGTCTCTGCTGTGCTTGGCTGGCTGGTTAACAGTCCTTTAATTACAAGGAATAACTCCCTCTCCTCCTCTTTGAGGACCCGGTGAGCACTTTTCAGCGCAAAGTGTTCCTGAAATTTCTTGTCAGAGCTGCAGTTTCTGAAGTGCTTCGTGGGTGGAGCTATGCAGGTACCACCACTGGGTCATATATATTATTTCAATATGCATGCTAATAACGTGCATCTGATTGTACAGGATAATATCATGTAACTCCCTTCTGGTTTTGGAATTGAGGTGCCAGGGGCTCCAAAACCTTTTTCCTCCAAACCTTTGTTTCCCTAGGGATTTCACAGCACAGTTACCTCAGGTGCTTCGTGTTTCTCAATGGACAACTTTGCTGAGTTGTGCATTGAAAGATTATTTGGAAATTAAGTGTGATGCACTCTTACTCTTGAACCTTTGAATCGCCCACTTTTCTAAAGCAGAATAAACACCTTTCTCACCCTGTAGTAAAACTGTTTGCTTTGATTTGTTATAGACCTTGGAAATTCAGCACTTCCATCAGCTGTCATGACTACCTCAGGTAAGGGGGTGTCGTGGTTTCAGGTCAGCTCAGCCGGTAACAAAGCACCATGAAGCCGCTCACTCACCCCCCACCCCCTCGCCTGGCTACGTTGGGATGAGGAGAAAATCCAAAGGCAGGCTCATGGGTCGAGACAAGGACTGGGAGGGATCACTCCCCACTTATGGTCACGGGCAAAAGACAGGCTCAACTTGGGGAAAAAAAACAAAATCAATTTAATTTACTACAAATCAAAACAAAAACAAAACACAAGGGTATTAGGAAGGGAAACTAAACATCAGAACAACTTCCCCCCACCCCTCCCGCCTTCCCGGCTCAGCTCCACTCCCGATGATTTCTACCTCCTCCCCCTGGCGGCGCAGGGGAATGGGGGATGGGGGTTGAGTCAGCTCGCCACACATCGTCGTTGCCGCTTCTTTCCTCAGGGGGAAGATTCCTCTCTCGTTCCCTGCTCCAACGTGGTTCCTTTCCGCGGGCT
>VYZV01015357.1:161927-172736 GCA_013401275.1 Pandion haliaetus | reverse complement strand
GGGGGGGGGGGGGGGGGAAGACTTCTTTATTAGTCAGTCAATATATGTAGGATCTCTGCTTGACCGTTGCTTAAATGTCGTGTACACAGAGCCAGAGGCATGCCAGGGAAAGGTCAGTGTGCTCTGGTACTAACGGTACCTGTGTGCTGCTGGGTGGGAATTTGTGAGCTATGAAGTTACCCAAGAAGAGATCTGACGTAAATCCCGCTAAAACTGTCATGTTATGGCAGCATGTAAAATGGCATGCTGAATATCACATATTATTCTCATGCCTTTTTATAAAACGGAATAAACCCCCTATACAACTATGAATAAATTTGTCCTATCATGACAGAGAGGCGCATGTGACAGAAAAGTTAAAACCACCACTTTTCCAATAGTAGTGCATCATTCCCATTCATTAATGACATAAGATAAATAACACCACTTTACCAGAGCGTGCATATGGATAACTGTACAAAACTATCTTCAGCAATTGAGAGGAAAACCTGCAAGGGCAGGCGATTTCCTGGGCCTACATGGCTGCTGCATGTTGTCAGGACCATTCCTGGCAAGGCCCTGGCTAGGCGGGAGAGCACCACCATCAAGGGCATAATCCACCCCACTGCAGTTAAACTGATCTCTGTGTATAAAACCATAAATAAATAATGCACACAGCTAACCCGCATGAAGGGGTCAGCATTAATAGCGGCAGCCGTCTCTGAGTGCCCCTTAAATTTGTGGGATGCGTTTTGAGCATTTAACCTTAACTCCAACAGCAGGACTGCTGCTGCCGTCTGCATTTACACAACAGCTACTGCGAGCTCTTTGATCCTAGTTGTTTTATGATTTACTAATAATATTTTTAAAAGACCCTATCGACTAAATGTGATAGCATGTAATCTGTTTGTCTTTAGAGCACCAGTCGACATCTTTGGCCTCTCTGGATTTCACAAGTCAAGCAAACTTGGCTCCTGCTTCCACGACACAAGGTAATCAATTCAGCCAAAATGTTTCTTCTGTTGCTTCAAGAACGTAGGAGAAAGATATATAAACACAATAATCATCTTGCATTTTTTTGTAGCAAACAATTTAATGTCCACTGAAGCCCTTTTCCTAGTGCATTACACACTAGGTAGTCCACAGATCAAATATAAATGTATAAGAAAATGCTGTCTTGATTTTATCTTTTTTAATGCTCTGTTTAGGATGCATGCATTAATTTCAGCAAGTGAACAGACATTGAATATATATTTTTACAATATTTATTCTTTGTATCTCTTTAATTAAATAACATACAAAAATAGAATGATATTAGAGCTAGAAAAAGTGCAACCCAAACATTAGAGCACAGGAGTACAAATAAAAATCCCCGATAAACAATATATTTACAGCAGATGACTCAACGTGGTGATTTCTTCTCTGGGGTGGTGACACTGAGGCCAGCGGAGGGCAGGATACCTCACTTGGAAGGGTTTAACCTCTCTTCCCCAGAGAGAGGTACATGCACCAGAGGCTGGCATACACTCAACAGCATGGCAGCAGCCTGAATTGAGAGCAGGTGAAGCTGTGAACCTTCTGATCCCAAAATAAAGGGTTGATGCCTGCCAGTCCCAGCAGAGTACATTTTCTCGCAGCACAGCCTGTCCGCAAACACTTTTTTCCTTTAAAGTCTCTTTCCATTTTGAAGCCCAGCTGTTGATCCCTGTAGGACTGCCTGGTGTTAAGCAGCAGTTAGAAGAGCGTTGGGGCTGCCCTCACCAGCAGCAGTGCGTGTGCTGGCTGCCACATGGCCTGAATCAACGCAGGCACGGCACACGCTCCCATTTCGGAGGCAGAACAGCCCGTGCGAAACGGCAGCGCAGGCAGCACGAGGAAGAAGCAACATGGCAAGTCGTTGTCGAATGCCATCTCCCCTTCCATAGCAGCACCAAAGCTTTGGCTCAGAAATCATCCACTGCTGAGGCAGCAGCCAGCAAGAGTGGATTTGGCCCTTGGTAGTTGTGGCAGCCTTAGTCTCCCAAACAAAAAAGATTGGTTGCAACAGGTTTTATTGATTTCACGAACCTGTGGGGCATTGAATATCCTTCTTTAGCTGTGTAATTCAATCCTGCAACCTTCACTTAAAGTAACCTACATTAGTCTATAGCAGTATTTACCCGGAGATGCAGGAGTAATGCGATGAGCAGTGTGGGGGTGAATACTGGAAGAAGATGCTGAACACAAGGCTTCGTCCTGCCCCAGCAGAGTGCTGTTTGGGAGCTGAATCACTCGATGTAAGGCTCTGGGGCATGAAGAGGCTAGACCAAGATATGCCAGGGCAAGAGCACAGATTGCAGCGGCACTGAAATTAAAGTTCAAGTGGACTGAAAGCCCTTCTGTCTCAACAAACAGTTTCATGACAAAGGCTGTAAATATACAATGTGAACAGAGAGGATTCTCCTCGCTGGATTATACACCTTCACTGGTTGAGGAGGTAGGAGATCAAAGCCATAGTGTAAGCCAGAGCTGATCTATTTATCTCCTGTAAATAGCCCAGGTAACAACTGCCTTTTAACCAATGCCCTCAACACATGGCAGTCGTGGTGTGCCAACCGTGGGTTAGTGCTTCTCCTCTCTGGCTCACTGCTGGTTCCCACACTGGTGTCACCACCAGCTGCTTGAGCAGACCCTTTGGGCTGCAGCTGAGTCAGGACACCAAGTCCAAGTCTGCCATTGCAAAAAGAGGGTTGGTTCAGTTCCTGTTATTTTGCAAGTTTTTAATGAAAATCCAAGAGACAGGTGGGAATTGATACAAGGGAAGAGTGCACAGATACAGGCAGGAGAAGGAGGAGAGGAGACAAAACCAAGACAGTTAAAACTGCAACTTAGTCTTTGCTTAGCTTCCATGATAGCTCCATCTCTGAGCCCAGAGATGCTCAGGCTTTGAGTGCTGGGTTACAGCTACATTTCACCTTTTCAGGTTTGTTCAGCTGGCTTAATGATACTTTTCAAAAAATGAGACAGGTGTTAGGAAAGACGGACTCTTTTTAGTAAATGTGAAATAGTCCTCTTGGGAAAATAGAGGTCTACTTGCTAACTACTATCTGCCTGTGTTTGAATATCAGATAAATAGCTAGTTGAGCACTAGAATACTTAGCACTTCAAAAAAAGATTCAAGGAAAATGTTAAATAAGTTGTCATTTGGCACCAGGCATTGCAGGTGTTACTCCTGTACACTAACTTCTTCAAAATTTCTCTTTGCTAGTTGGGAAAACAGTTTTGTCTCATTGGAGCTGGTGAAACCCTGTCCAAGTTCTGATTTATGTGCGTTTGTTCATCACTCTACTGGCTTCAGGTCAAAACAAGGCAGTGCACTTGGAACTACTGAGTTTCAGCTGAAACTCAGCTGAAATCCAAAAATGCATGCTTAAATGCCCCATATGTTTTCTCAACGTTTATTCATCCATCTCACCAAACTCCTCTTCAGTTTCTAGCTTGTGACAGACTTTCAAACGAGACACAGAGTTGTGTCGCGCTTGTCTGAGCGAAGCCAGCATCTCAAGTAGTAGGTTACAACTGTTTGAACTCGTTAGTGAGGAAACATGGAAGAAAGAGGGAAAAATGAAAATAAGTGATATGGTCCTCTACAGCAATTTTTACAAGCTTGTGTGTTTTTCAGCAGGAGCGCTGATTTCTGCTGCAGAGACAAAAAGCTATACCAGCACCACAGCATTCAGTGAGAGTTTGACAACCACACGTGAGTAGATGATGCATTTCCTTTGCTTCATAGGGCTGCAACAGGGGAATTATGAAGCCCATTATGGGTGCTGCAAAGTGCAAATGTGGCACCAACTTAGCAAGTGTTGGGTTGCAAATCTACAGCGATCTGGAGTGTCTTGCAAAAAGTGCAGCAGCAAGTACTCAGCTCCACGTGGTCCTCAGTTTGTCACGCCTTTGCCAAGAACATTAGCTCTGCGGTGCTTATTTTCAGCTGCTAGTTGATAGTCATCACACTGCCATGGAAAAATTACTACTAAACATGGAAAAGTTGTGTCCAAGCAGAGGCCAAAATTCGGGTGGTGTAAGCTGTATCAGCTTTTCCATACTTCACAGCAGTGATTCTCCTGTTGAGTTGCACTGAGTTAGAAGACAAAGGCTTGAGTCTTCCAAGCTGTCAGGGATTTGCAGCGACAAAAGAGGAACAAAAAAAAAGTATGAGTATCCTGGTTTTATTAGACACATCTAATTTAATAATATTAAAATTGAGGGAGTTGCTAGGCAAATGTAGTGAGTATTAAGGTTAGTTTATAGATGAAATAAATTACTGGAGAAGCTATATAAAAACACAGAGCAGCAATGAAATAATAAGATAATGTGGGGCAATAAAGGCTGACTAATAGAACATTGAAAGGCAGCCTTATTAAAGATCAATAAATCAATAAAAAAAACCTAGGGGTGGTAGCAGCAGAAAGCCAGAAGAGACTTTCTTTTTTAACATCTTGGTTTGTCTTTGTGCTTCCAGAACAGGCAGGACCTGTCAATGCGCTTTTGCATTTGTATGGCAGTCATCTTTTGGCTGAAGCACAAATGTAGCAGCCGCTTTCCATTTTCTGAATGTATTTTTGGCAGCATTCTTGTGCTTATTTACCCGCGTATAACCCACAATCACACATTTAGACCGAAACCTTGTGACAACTTCTAATGCTTCACAATCCTGCTCTTGCACAGCTTGCTGGGGTTTTTTGCTAAAAAATTTTTTGCTAAAAGCATGCTGAATTACACTACTAGTTGCAGGAGGTCCCGTGCATTGCACCACTCATCGGCTTCCCTACAGCCGTGCCCGCCTGACCACCGGCTGAGGCATGGCCTTGAAGCGTCCTCAGTCCGACAGCTGTAATTGAGGGCAATTTCAGAGTACACGGGCACCAGTGTACCCACTGAGGCATACCAACGTGTGTCCCTGTGCCCTCCCAGGGCCACCGGGCTTGTACAATAGGGATTACCATTATCACTTCAATCCTTGGAGGCTCTAACACAAGCCATTATGTAAATAATAATAAGTAGTGCTCGGCAGCATGCTGCATAAAGCACAGTGCTATGGGATCTCTAAGTGTATATCCTTCTTTTTATATATAACTTTTTAAAATGCCAGATCTACCATACTTATCCCAATAAAATTTCACACCTAATAAACAACTAGAAAAGAAGAACTAATTGAATTAATGTCCAAAACTCTCCATGAATTTTTAGAGTGCACTAAAATTGGACTGATTTTGATAGGGCTTTTTAATGCATGCATACGTATATATAAATATACACTTGAGTGCTCTATTTCAATCAGAACCATCTTCTCATAAGAAAGAGATTTTCCTGGCTCTGTCTGGTTACTCATTTACATCATTTAAACAGTGGATTTTTTTTTTCTTGGATTTATAAATCAGCAGTTATACTAGAGACTTTCAGGTATCTCTGTTATTTCATTTGTTGTTTGCATCAGATTAAAACAACGGGTATAAAATAGCCACAGTTGAGCCTAATGAAGGAGTTGCATACAGGCTTGTATGATAATTGAAGGATATTATTTCTTTTTGTACAGATTTGAATGATTCCACCACTGAATCCCTGCAAAGCCTCAGGAATGCCACGCGCTCCTCTGAGAATACAACCCTGGTGCATCGTAAGTGCCATGGCAGCTCTGGAAACGCTGTGCCATTGTCTAGTTGCATATTTTAGCTATTATTTCGGAAGACGCGAATGTGGAGATGTCTAGAAAAAACAGGAATGTATCCTTAGGCGGTTCTGATCTTTAACACAGGTAGCTTAGCTGTATTAGGAAAAGCAAAATACCTGTCTACAAACAAACGAAAGATGATTTTTGTGGTTCTGACACAGTACTTGACAGAGGAGACTGAGTTTTCACTCAGTCACAGCACAGGCTGATTTTTTGTGTTGCTGCTAAGCCACTTAATATCTTTAGCTGTTTCATTACCATCAAAGAGGTAAAAAGCTTATCATTCTCCCAGACTGCTGTGCAGCTCGATGCTAGCTTGCTGGAACATCGTAACAGGTGTTTTCTAATTGTCTGTCTGTCTTTCTTCTAATAATCTTTAATTTGATAAAAGTACTTTTTTTTTCCTAACACTGGGTTGTAGGCCAAAAATGTAGGTGTCTTGCCAAGTGAATTTTGACACCCTAATTCTGGAATTTGATTTCCAGACTTCAGCAAGGTGAATAACAGTAGCTTCAAACCACAACCTTCATTTAAAAAAAAAAATAAGTTCCTAAAAATGTTCTGTGCCCATATCTTTTTAGGTAACCTGTCCTTCAGCACCACAGACCAGCCAATTTCAGTTACTGGAGGGAAAGATTTCTTTACTACCAGCAGCCTGCTCAATAGTACTGGTGAGACATTATCCTACAAATCCTCTTCTTTCAGTGTGCCATTTGACCAGGGGAGTTCAAAAAAGAGAAAAGAGATGAAAAGAGGAGTCACGGCTGCTGTGTCCCCACACCACGGGTTGTTGCAGGCTTTTGGCATTCCTGCCTTCTCCCTAGATCCACAAGCAATGCCCCAGTGCATGTTTTCTTCCCGCAGCAAAATTTGGCCGGTCACACTCCTGTGCCCCAGGGGCAACTCATGGCTCATGCAACCTGGTGGACTTGGCGCCCAGCCACGGCGCTGGCTGCCACTGTGGCTAAGACCCAGTACCGGTAGGACCAACCTTGCAAAGGGTTGTGACACCAGCACAACGGGAGGTGACACTGAGCCCGTATCGCCCAGTGACTCTCGTGCTCCGGCCGTCTCCGGCACCCAACCCACTGCTGAACCTTCAGCAGCAGCTGGAGGAGGACCGTGCTCCTCCTCTCCTTCCTCCCCATAGCCGGGACCCCGAGGGGACCTCTTTCAGCTGCCAGCACCCCCAAGGGTGGCTGTCCAGAAGGGGGCAGTGGGGGGATCCCCGCACCACGGTGGGGAGAGGAAGCCGGGGCGAGGCTGGGATGCCACAAAAGGCGGCTGCACCCCTGGCCAGATGTTTTGGCAGGGTTTGGTGCCTGTAGCGTGAAAAATAAGCCAGTGGGAAGGAGGGCTGGGGCGGGCAGCTGTGCCCGGCTGCACCACAACACGCTTCCTCTTCTCAGAGAAGCTCACGGAGGAACAGAGAAAACCAATGGTTTTCAGATGAAACGCTTGCCAAGCTGTGCCGGAATAATCTCGTCATGTGAACTGATGGGCGGCTGAAATCAGCCTGCAAACCTAGTCAGAACAAAAGTGGGTTAAGTCCATAAATTAGAGCTGCAATGCTCAGAGTTTGGGATCCTCAGCCTGGGAACCTGGCCGTCCGGTGGTGATTTGGGGCTGGGTTGTCACCAGCACTGTGCCTGGCGGGGGGAGCAGCCAGCCACAGGCAGCAAGCCCAGATTTCCCTCCTCTCTGAGGACATTTGGCTGAGTTCTCCCTCATGTGTCCCTTCCAGGCGGTGTGAGGAACACGAAAGACAGTCGCTTCCCCTGGCCAGCAGTGGTAGCCATCCTGCTCCTCTTCTGCAGTTTTCTAATAGCTTTAGGCATCAGGAAATGGTGTCAGTACCAGAAAGAGATGTAAGTACTAGGGAGGGGAACTGCAGGGGCGGGAGGGGTGGCACGGAGGACAGCACAAACTCGAACCCAGCTGTTTGGATTTACGCATTTTCATTTGAGACTACCCATAGTGCATGAGGCCTTTAAGTACATGCATGGGTCGCTAATGCCATTATTTTTTTTTTTTTTATACAGCAGTATGAAATGCGGAGTGTTCTCAGCCCTTTCATCTGTTATGTGGGTTACCTATAAAATAAACTTTAAAAAGAGAGCTGTGCTGTGGCTTCAGGTTGTGAGGGAAGAATACAAGTCATTTTTTTTTCCCCAGAGCCCCCCACTTCTATTAGACTCTCTGCCAGCTGCTTTTGCTCTCTCATTTTGCATGGTTACTTGAGGACACATTTTAATGAAATTGTACTTCTAGGGCAACTCTATTTGAGTTGTGAATAATGTATGTGAAAGTAGGCTACCTGAAACTTGATCCCAGCCAAAGAAGCACTGAGTTTGTTATTATTACCAAAATTTAACTCCCTACTAAAACACTCGGAGATCTACTGATGAAAGCAGTATCTATGAGCCAATTATTTTTAATCTTACTAATATTACTAAAATGTTTGAAAAATCATTGTGATAATGAATCATTTGCTGTTCTAGAAAACCCTTTTGAGACATGACTGCAAATCCTGTTTATCGAAGTTAAAAATGGGATTGATTTTTTTCACTGATTTGGGATGGGACCTTTCTTTATCTTGGCCTATAAATTGACAAAAAAAAAGTTATGAGTCTTTAAACATACCTTGAGAGAGCAGTGTGAGCAAAAGATCACTGCAGGGGTTTTGAACGGTTCACCAGGACCATGATCTGTTCTTTTAAAGCATTAATAAAGTACAGTTGTAAGGTGGGAGCTGAGAAAGCCAAATGAATACCAGGAGGCGCACTGGAGCTATGGAACAGAAACAGGGAAGTCGAAGCACGTAAGAGCAAATGTCAGGTGCTCTTATAATGACTTAACATCCATCTACCTCCTCCTGTGAACGTTTTATAACAGTCTTTTATACGGCTTTTGTGAGATAGTGCATTTTTTTTCTCTTCTATTTCAGTATGAACAGACCCCCATCTTTCAAGCCACCGCCACCTCCGATAAAGTACACCTCCATGGTGGAGTCTGATGGGACTCCCCCATCCTGCCACGAACTGGAAAACCTGTAACATCCCCTACATCCCTTGTGTAGTGTGTGGAAGACTGACACAGTTAAAAGGCTCTGTCTTTAAAACAGTGATTACAGGAGTTTGGTGTTAATGACCCATATTAAAACTCAGAGTGTCTAAATGACATTAATGTTGGAAGCTGAGCACTCCTGAGGACACTTACTTCATCCCTGTCTATCTCTATGTATGCATTACGTTAACACCACTGTGTCACCATGAGATTACATGTGCTTAATTTGAATTGGGTGATCAACTGGGAATTTGCTGTCTTGTTAATGGGAGCAGATTAACACATCACTCCGCCGCCAGCCTGCCTGAAAAGCGTTGAAGCTTTTTGTCTTACTAAGTGTATGGAGATGACAGCTCTGCCATATGGACACCACGATTACACTGGAAACGTTGGCTTAACACAAGCTTTTTGATACCTACATGAGCTGTTTTTACAATTATTATTTTTTTACTATACAAATATTGACTAATATGACCCAATATATAATTTCCTATCACTGTGAAAACAAACAAAAAAATAGCCAGCACCTTACACGGAATGAAAATAGTCCACGTGCGTCACCACAGGGTTGCAGTACAGGATTGCAGCAAGGGGTTGGTGAGATGAAAGGGCACAGGGCAGACCTGCTGGGAGTGTTCACGAAGAAGACTCGGTTGCTGTTGGTGAAGTCACAAGAAAAAGCCAACTTTGGGCTCCTGTACAAGCCACCTGTGGACCAGAGACTTAAGGACCGACATGAATAAGGACCCTAAAGATAGTGGAAAGTGCCAGTCCTTTTGGAAGTGCTGTGCCTTTGAAACAATGATTACTCTTGACTCTGCTTTTCTGAAATTATACTGACTGTACACATGAAGAAGAAAAGGAATATAATAATTTTATTCCCCTTTGGTCTTAATAAGCTTCTGTCATTTGCTATCTTCACATTTTTCAAAACCTCTAGGGTAGTTTGCTAGGTAGCTTAAGCCTGTGGATGGGACAGTCCAGTCTTACCCTTATCCTGCCCAGGCTGCGTATTTCCTTGCATTGACACTAATGATTAAGTGTCCGTGCCGAGGGTGGGATCAGCTCAGCCCGCTGCACAGTTCTCAGCCACGTCAGCAGCTGTGTGATCACTAATGCAAGGCCCAAGAGCTGCAGCAGCAGCACTGCTTTTGGCAGCCGTGTGGTCTTACATTACCTTCAGCCAGCCAAGAAACTGTCCCTCCAAGCTTGTTTGAAAACCTATTGTTTCCACAATGGTTTTTCTGTAATTAATGCAAATCAACTAAAATTCAATCATGTCAAGCTTAAAATTGGTATTCTCATTTAAGAATGGGATTTGCTTTATTTACTGCTAAACACTGGTCGATGAGTATTAAGGTTGAGAGCCCTGTATTTCCCTGGACTTTAGACAAATGAATGACTTACTGGAAAGAATGATCTGGCAGATGTGTTTAAGAAGTATTTTGTTGTATTATTTACCTTATAGCACAAGCAGTTCTAAATCCATCACTAAGAGAATGTCTGAGCTGAACAGAAAACATTTTCTTTCTTATAAAACTATAGAGGTTTTTCACGTGGGGAAGGCTCAATATGAATTTGAGCATTGCTTGTCTGTATGGGTTTGCAGAAGCAAAGTAGTTTCACATATGCTATCAGTCGCTGCAAAACAAGGCAGCTTTTTGTTCTTAAAAAAAGAAATCAGAAAAAAAAAAAAAAAAAAAAAAAGACCTGGATAGCCGTATTGCAAGGGATGTGCAGAGCCAGGACTTTCTTCCCTGTCGTTAGCTGAGGCCGACTGTAGCATACCTGTCGGAGAGGGGTTATTTTATCATCTCGGATATTTTAATCCCCACGGTTGCTTCAAGTCAGAGATCTTCCCTCTGACGCTGAGTGAGGCTTTGCAGGGCGCCTTGAGAAGTGCTCAGGCTCGACATGATGTCCACCGCTCCCTGCTAAGGGAGCCACACTGCGAGGAGAGCTACCAGGAGCTTTGTCCCTCTCCCTGACCCGTCCATCCCCGAAGGACGCTGCTGCTTCCACAAACCTGGATCAGCAGTGTAAACCTCTCC
>VYZV01015357.1:143126-155095 GCA_013401275.1 Pandion haliaetus | reverse complement strand
CCCGCCGGCAGGGCCTGCGCCCGCCGGGGCGGGGCCTGGCGCTGAGGGGAGGCGGCGGCGGCGGCGCGGCCCGTTCCGTTCCGTTCCGTCCCGCCTCGGTGAAGTGCTGCCCGGTGCTGTGGTGTCCGTGCTCTGGCTGTAGGCTCGGCCGTGGGGTGTTTGCCCGAGAACCGGGGGTTGGGTGTTTGCTTGAACCGTAGCGAACGTGTGGGAAGCCTGTCTTGAGGCATCCGAGCTTGGTTTGGAGCCTGAGCGCTTACTTGGGAATCAGGGCTGACCTGGATCCCGTCCGTCGCCGGAGGGGAAGGAGGGCTTAATCGGCTGTAAACACGGCTGTGAATCTCAGACCCGTTGACCTGCTTGTTTTGGTTGGCTTTAAAAAAAGGTAGCTGTGACTTCTGGGCGTCCTCTTCAAGGTTTCTGGGGTTGTTAAAGCAAGGCTAACAGCAGGGAGGGAGAGAGGTTTGTTTATGTTGACCCTAACTGGAGGTTCATCAAATGGAAATGGTTTTTATAGCAGGACCTACGTATGGCTTATCAGAAGGGAAAAGAGTACAGCACAGTTACGAAATATCCCAATGTATCATGTTACACTGAAGACACTAAAATACTGTGATTACTTATAAAACTTCCCCCGTTTCCAGCTAAACTTAAAATAACAAACTCCTAGCTCCTGCACAGAGCTTCTAGTTCAAGAAACTGGCAAGGGTAAGTGTCGTCACTTCTGGTTTACGGATAGATAAACTGACAAATGAGGAAGGCGGCAGATGACCCTAAACTTACTTAGGAATGGGCTGGCTTTCCATCTGTAAATGGTAAAAAAATAGTCTAGTATTGCTTGCAGATGTCAATAGGGAAGATTTTAGGGGCGATTACTGTAGCAGCTCATTCTGATACTGGATGTTAGACTCTAGTCACTAGTGGTACTGGCTTGATTTTTCAGGGTAGTGCCGTAACTTGTCAAAACCCTTTGCATGTGTGTTATATAGAGGACATGAGGAGATACTTCCCTAGAAATAGAGTAACTTTCTTTTCTGTGCCAGCAGAGGTAACGAAAGGACATTTGAGGCGTGTAGAGAAGGGGCTGTGCACCTCCTGTCGAGTACCACAGCACTCACTGCTGGTTTACCTGAAGTAGAACAGTTGAAATGCCAAGTTTTAATCAAAAGTAGCACTGTTTCCCACCCTGACGGTAGTAAAAGTATTTTATGTAATGCTGTTCATTAGAACAGGGAAGAGGGACAGAAAGGAAGTTCGGTGTTCATATAAAATTCAAGCAGCTGCAGATTTTGAAATTTATGGCAAAGAAATCCTTCTCTGTTTTAGTGAAGAGCAGTAAATCAACTTTCTATTGCTGTAGCAACTTAAGCGCTGTGAAACTTTGCAGAATGTTACGATATAGATTAAGTGCATTGCCACTGTCCATCACTTAACAAATATGCAACCAGTATTGTAGCAGAGAAACCAAGGAAATGAGTTGTTTCAGTAATGCCATGCTGCTTTTAAAATGAGTAGTGGTTGTTGTTTTGTTTTGTTTTTTAAATGCTTGCAGCGTATGTTTATTTGCAGTCAAAGTTAATGTATTTTCCCACCCCTTTCCTACATGTACCTCATGCAACCTGCGAGCAGGGAAAAGACATTAGGGGTAGACACTTTGGGAATTTTTTTTTTTATATTTTAGTCCAATGATTATTTTGCTGAAGTGGGTTTTTGGTCTTGTCCTTGACAAAGAAACCTTTTGGGGAGCCAAGGTGGTGTTACTAGCAGTGTGCAAGGAAAGGATTGTACAAAACAAGTTGCAGTTGCGGCATCTGTTTGCAGATGCTGAATAACAATGAAGGCCAGTGCTATCTTCAAAAGAGAGATGAAACGTAGGCTTCTCATTTCTCAAATGAGAAGCATTGTTTGCTGTGCTTAATACCTGTCTGTGCATATGACAGGTGTGGCCCACTTTTGTCCATCCATGGATGCATTTGTTTTCTCTGTTGGAGGGATGGAGTCAACTGGTTTTGGTTTTTGGAATTCCTGCCCAACCCCCCTCCCCTGTCACTCTTTGTATGTAGGAGCAGAGATGTAACTAGGAGTTGAAACCTTAAAACTTGTTTTAACTTAATTTCAAGTCAGCATTCAAAACCATGAAACTGTTTGGGGTTTTTTTTGGGGGGGGGTTAGCTTGTTGCACTTTAGAGAAATGCAGCATTTGAAGAATAAAAGAATCTACTTTTTTTTTTTTTTAACAGGNTTGTTTTTTAAAAGGACAAAATGTTGATATAATGGGGCTACTTAAAGTGAAAGAATTGGTAGTATACACAGAAAAGAAACTGCGTAGATTTAATCTATTGTATGACATTGTAAGTGGGAAAGTCATCATAACTCTTGTATGAAGTAAGGATGTCTGCATAGAGTTCTGCCTCTTTATTTGTTGCAAACAGTTCAGCTTTGGAGCTGCTTGTTTTCACTGGCTTTAAAAAAGATAGCTGTGACCTCTGGGGGACCATTTTAACCTACATTATTCTATGATTCCCTGAGATATTAAATGTGTGTGTGTGAAACATGCCACCTGAGGGCAGAGGAAGTCATTCTTTGCTCAATTCTTAGAACCAGGTGGTAGGAAAGGAGGTTTAAGGTGGGTATTTCAGGAAGTATACTAGTTTGGTGTTTACATGGTGATTTAACTCTGCTCAAAATGGAGAGAGACTTTGAAAAATTCTATGTCATCCTGCAAAGCTTGGGTGCAATCAGTTCCAGAGTTTGGGCTTTTCTGTTGTTTCTATTGAAAAAACTCTAGGCAAAATGCTAAACCAGTATAGTCTTGTCCAAGGAAAAGAGATAAGGTTTCCTGTGCAATGTCATGAGAGAAGGAATCTTTTGCAATGAGAAATTGCCAAATATCAAGTTACTAAAATGTCATCAACTTATATGCATACAATATAGTCAACAAAATTAACCACCTTCAACAAATGGTGACCTTGTATGAAACTCTAGAGGGTTTTCTCTTAATTATACTCCAGACTAATCCTGTTTGAATGTGGGTTTAAAAAGAACTCAAACATGTTGATTGTGAATGTGACCCTTAGCAGGGTATTGTATAGTATTTGTTTAATCTCAAGCTGGTTTACTTTAAACAATTTTATGAAATCATGTACAACTGTGATGCTTACTGATTTCCTTGGTCATCTCTTAATCTGCATCTGTTAGTTTTCTTATTTCCCCCATGAGAAATGGAACACAAGAAAAAGCTGCAGTACCCTCACTGATCTGCTTTCAAAGTAAATCAGCTATTTAAAGAATTTGCTGGAGAAGCCCAACCTGTTACTTGTTTGTACTTGCACACTGATAATTCATAGCACCATGGCATTTCCAATTTGTACTGTTTCATTTTAAGTACTTGCCTTTCTAAGCAATTTTTGCAGTATCATAATTAACTAGGTGCTAGAGCCTGAGAAATCTCTCTGCTTCTGAAGATACAGCACCACTTCCCAGTTTTGTCAAGCTTTTACATGAATACTTTTATTAGGACAGGTGAAACACTTTCTCTGCCTCAAGATCCACTTTCTGAGAACATGATAAGCTTGTGCCCGTTGTTTTGAGACCGCAAAGCAATCTAAGAGATGTTCACTGCCAACTATCAGTGCTTGCTTATTGAGTGTTTTGTTAGTCCAGCCTCCAAGGTGCTGAATGAATGTGATGAGCAGAAGAGTAGGCAGTTCTGTTTTCCTTTGGGTCTTGGCAATGATGCATTTACTTAATCCCATCTGGGTTATTCCACCTTAGAATAATTAAGAGCCATGACATAACAGGTAGGTATACTTGTGGTGTTTGATCAAGCTGTATCCCTAGATTGGTTCCCTGTTCTGGTCAGGATGATTAGCTGTGAGTTTTTCCCCAGTGCTGATTTTCTTTCCTTGTCTTCTAGAGGAAATTTGTGGTAACTTAGGGATCCGCTGCTTCCTGCAGGAGCACCTGGAATAGTTACGGGTGCCATTTCATAAAATAAGTAAGCTAATCAAATGCCTCTTCTGTCCCCTGCCTTCCCTCCTCTACTCCTACAAGTATAAATGAGCATGCGCAGCAAGCTAAGCTGATGGAAGGCTTTTCTGTGTCGGTGATGGTTTAGAGGGATTTTTCTCAAGAAGTGGTTCCTGTCAGAAAAGCTTCTTGAAACAACTGTTCATGGAATTGGCCAAACCCCAGGGTGGGTGCTGGAGCATCTGGGTGTCACAAGGGAACATGAAGGTTAGCCTGCTGCGTCATGGTGCTGCAGATGTAGGCAGGAAAGAACAACAGGTTGAATGGCTGTATTTAGAAAAAAAGGTTGATTATGTTTTCTTCATGTAGCTTTGGTGAAATACCTGCTATTAGTAAAAATTAAGCTTGGTTGGGAAAACAATTTGAATCTGAACTAAGTTCAGTTTGGTTGGAGTCACTGGAGAAGAGAGCTGAAAAACAGAAAATCTGGAAAAAGTAAAATGTTTTACTTCAGTACTTTGAAATGTGGTATTAAAAAAAAGCTTACACCAAAGTTTTTGTCTTGGAGTGTAAGATTTCTTTTTTTAATTTTGAAATAGAAATGTTTCTGTTGTCAAATTTTGTACATCTAAGGCTGATTTGAAATGCTAAAGAAGTCTTTGCCACCAAAAGTCAATTTTTCAGATATGAGTAAGCCTAGGGCTGAATGTCACGCTAGGCAGGGTGCTCCACTGGTGTGGAGTGTGTGGGCAGGGCAGCCTGTCGCTCCGGGGAGAGGTAGGGCAGCTCTTCAGTCATGGCATCTGATGGTTCACACAGCCTTTTCTGTCATCTTCTAGTGATCCCAGCTGGTGTGTTAATTCTTCCTCTGAAAGCATGTGAAGGATGGCCAGGATCTCATTTCTAAGTAATGCAGAGCAATTGGAATGTGGAGACATTCCCACCTGCATCAGGTGGGACGATTGGTGGAGCATTGCTGGTGGGATGCTGGGTTATAGGTAGCTACAGCTGATGGAAAAAAATGAGGGTTACAGTTCCAGAAGCGTTTTTTTAACAGAGAAAATCATACTGGCTCAAATATGGCTAAAATAAGACCATCTTGGAGAGTTGAAATAGTTGTTAAAATGTCTTTGACTGTCACTGATCTCTGAGGAGAGGTGGGTCCCTGGTCTTCTAAAATAGTAAATCTTTGTCTTCTGCTCCAAACTAGAGCACTAATCAAGCTGCTCAATTCCCCCCTATGACACATGCACTCTTTTAATTAACTTTCTAACCAACTTTTAATTGAATAACTTTCCATAGTTTGTTCATGGTAGCATCAGTATGACTGTGGCCGAAACTTTCAGTACTGTAACATGCCACTCTTTGTGCCCTTCACCAAAAAGATCACACCAAAACCCTAAGGCAGAAGCCTAATGGTTTTGATCTCAATGATCAAAGTCCTACGAAATGATCAGCCCTGGAAAACAAAGCTTTACAAATACAGCTAGTAGGCAGTCTCAGTGAGGAGCAGCCCTACCAGCCAAGCCTGTAGTTAAGCCTAAAGGGGGGATCCAGTGTGGAGGAGTGTGTTTTGCTGCGATGACAAGCTGCTGTGGGTGACTGTGTGGTGCTTGCACGCAGGGAATGGCTAGAGCTGGTGGGGCCCTGGGCATCTCCTGCTCATCTCCCCACCCACCAGCTCTGGCCAGCTCTGCTGTGCTGACAGTGCAACTGCTCACCAAAAGCCCTATGGGTGGCTTGCCTTTTAGTTGGCCAAGCAGAACTGAAATGGTTAAGAAGCAGACCTGTCTAGTTAAGAACTGGCCACTAGCATCTTAGTAGACTTGTTTGGGTTTTTTTTCTCTTTGCCTGCATGACCCTGAGGTGAGCTGCTGAACTTGCTAGTGCTGTCGTTTTTCTGTTTCTTTGTTCATGGGCTGGTGTGTGCTGTGGATATGGCTCCTGAGGGGAGAAGCGGTGGTGAGCTTGAGATGGCATCCTTCTTGCAAAGAGTACTCCTTTGGAGTCCTAATTAAAAGAATCACCAAATCAGCTAAACTGGCCATCTGTTGGGTTAAAGCTCAAAGGCAGGAAATATATAAGGTTAATGTTCTGATTCAGCAAGCTTTATTTTCCATCACAATTTAATTGACATCTACCAATCAGTGAGGTAATAACTATTAGAAGAAATCATCTGCATAAATATGATGTTGGATACGATTTGTAAATGCAGATTTTTCAGGATGAGCTTTCCCTGGAAGGACAAGTTATTTTATTACCTTGCTTGTCTACTCCATTGTAGTAGCAAATCTCAACTCTTGTTATAGAGGGGCTATCTGCACCACCATACTGACGAGAATATCTAATAGAAGTTGTTCCACTATTCCCAAGTAACAAAAGCATTCCCTTTGTACCTCCCTGTGTGAGGAACTGGTGTGGCAGATGGTGAAGTAACTGTACTGGGTCTATGCAGGAGTTCCACTGAAAAGCCAGTTTCAGATCTTAGGGTTTCTCCTTTTTAAAGGACCATTGTTATCTGTTTAGCCAAAACTGACTTGTTCTGGAAATGCCACTGTCATGGTTTAAACCCAGTCACCAACTAAGCACCATGCAGCTGCTCACACGTTTCCCCCCCTCCATGCAGTGGGATGGGGGAGAAAATCGGTAAAAGAAGTAAAACTCATCGGTTGAGATAAGAACAGTTTAATAGAACAGAAAAGAAGAAACTAATAATGATAACACTAATAAAATGGCAATAGTAATAATAGAAGGATTGGAATATACAAGAGATGCACAGTGCAATTGCTCACCACCTGCTGACTGATGCCCAGTTAGTCCCTGAGCAGTGATCCCCCGGCCCCCACTCCCCCCAGTTTATATACTGGGCATGACATCACCTGGTATGGAATACCCCTTTGGCCAGTTTGGGTCAGCTGCCCTGGCTGTGTCCCCTCCCAGCTTCTTGTGCCCCTCCAGCCTTCTTGCTGGCTGGGCATCAGAAGCTGAAAAATCCTTAACTTGTTGCTAAGTAATGTTTAGACTAACTGAAAACATCAGTGTGTTATCAACATTCTTCTCATACCTAGCTCAAAAACATAGCACTACACCAGCTACTAGGAAGACAATTAATACTATCCTAGGTGAAACCAGGACAGCCACAAAGTTTTCTTATGACAGCATACGAAGATCTTCATTTTTTCACCAGGAAAAGCTTTCTTCCTCTTTTTTTTTTTTTTTTTTTTTTTTTTTTTTTTTTTTTTTGTAATTAAAATCCGTGTGCCTTAGGGAGGGACTTCACTGCCTGGTAAATGAGTGCAGAACACACTAAAGTTTTACTTCAAACAGAGAAAACCAATCATAATGTTGATATAAATGGTTGTTGCTCTCCTTCCATGTTGTGTGAAAGCTCCAGTTTGCCTGCTCTTCCAGAAAAGATGTAAAAAGAGGGAAAAGTACTGTGTAACGAAAACAAGAAAAAATTTCCCTAGAGCCTTCTCAGTAGAGAATGAGCCCTTGGTCCACATGTTTCCGAGTGGTCACAAAAGAGGAATATAGGACCCTAAACTGAAGGTTTTTTTCTTTTCAGAGCAGGTGGATCTATTCAGGCTTTGTAATGGTAGAGAAGTACTGCCACTTTCTGCTTTCTCAGTGCAGACAGCTGAGGTTGCTGATAAAGTAGGAAGTCACTGATAAATCACAAAAACTTAATGGCAGTAACTCCAGCCAGTGACAAACAGATTTCCCTTGGCTGTAAGGAAAAGCAAACTACCATGTGATACTGTGCCTGAGGCAGTTTTAAGCATTTCCTTTCTCTTTGTACCCCTTTTATTCCCTGCATGCCACCTCCCACCCTGAAAGGGGCACTGGGGGGAAATCAGGGTAATTCTTTCACAGGGAGAGGAAGTTTTTCTAAGAGGATTTGGTCTGTACTAGGCTTTGTCCTCCCTAATGAGACCTGCATTAAGAATACCTAAGGGATTCTTTTAGGATTCTATTAAAATATAATAAATACCCATCTGAATGGTTTTAGATAATTAATTATTGATAGGATGTTTGTTATTCCTGCCTCTCCTCTTGCTGGGCAAGTTAAGATGAACTATTCGATTTACTTTTCATTAGTGAAGAGCTTTTAAGATGTTAATCTTTTGATTAGAAAATCTGGATTGTTAATGACCTGAATCCTGAGGACTTCTGGGCTTAGAGAGGCACTTTTGTTTATCCCATTTTTCCCCTCGGTTCTGGCACACGCAGGACATTTGGCTTAGAAGAATGTTTGTGGGACAGTCTTAACTTGCTAGCACTTGCATCCTGTGTTCTCGGAAGTTGCTTGCTGTGCTTCTAGATGTCTTGGCTATGTGATGCTTGCTATGCTATGTCATGTGTGGTATTTTGTAATATATGGAGAATGTACTTTGTGTAGTGGGCAAAGCTAGCTCTAAGAAGTTTGGCGTCACTACAGCTAGGGTGATTTTTTTTGTTCACAAATGACCCTTTAATGCTTTTAGTGGGTTAGTACAGTATGTTGACTTTGCTTCTTACAAATGTTTAACATAACAAAAGAGGTTTTCTTGCATTTTTCCATCCGGCTAATATTCCATTAATGTGAAGATCAAAACAAATTAGTCTGATCTAGACTCACTCTAGTGAGTCTAGCTGCCTTTCTGCTTTCATTCTTGTTTCTTGGTTAGACAGACTTTTGCAGAAAGTGTCTTCAACTGCTGCTTCTGACTAGTCCACAGCCTTGCAACCAGGGAGAGAAGTGATACAACTGTAGACATACTTGTATCTGAAAAAACAGTTCTTGCCTTGTTTTCAAGTAATTGGCAGTGCACAAGTGGGTTCTGTGTTGGAAGATCTCTGCGCTTTGCATGCCATGTAGACATGTTTTTAACATCCCTTGGAGGTGAATTTACAGGCTTGTAAAAGGAAACCGGGGTTGGTGAGATGATGCTGATTCCTATCCCTGTGGTGCAGCTGTATATGGGGAAAGTACTGATGTGGAAATGAAAGATAATACAAAGTGATATAGCCAGTAATTGTTGAAATTCAAGGCTTAATAACATTAGTTGATTAGTGTCACTTGTTTGAGCTATAACGTGGGTTAATTTGACTATCTGTGACTAAGTAGCATAACAAATAGGCACACTATAAAGTTAGACTTTGCTGCAGATGTGATGATAAAAGGCTGCTTTCTAACAATTAGCACAAAGGCTTCAACAAAAAAAGTCATCCTGAACAGTGAAATACAGTCTATTTAACATACAATTAACTTGAGAAATTAGTGTAAGGAGAATAAAAAGGAGTTTAAACATATTAATAACAATTAATCCACAGTCGCACTTGCTGGGATAAAATTTAAGAGGACTGTTCATCATTTTAACAATCTGGCGTCTGGAAGATACCTCTTTAATACTATTGTAATCGTATCATGGCCTTTGATGGTTAAATATCTGGGCATCTGATGGGATGTGACTGCTTTCCTTGAAGCTTCCAATCTTTGTCAGATGAAAGAAATGAAACCATAGTAGAGCAGCCATTGTCTGTTACTCTGTAAGAGCTGCCAGCTGATTAGCAGTCCCCTAATTTATTTTTTTTTTTCTTCGAATGTGCAGACTGTTTCATGCTTAAATTTAATGCTTGCTGCTTCATGCTGTGCATCTTTGGCCTGTTGGAAGTGACTGGCAAATCACCATCTCCTTGTTTTATTTCCTGTGCCTAGCTTGGTTTTTGGGAAGGGCTTAGCACCAGACTGATGCCATGTCACTGGAGCAGCTCAGTCAGGTTTGCAGTCTGAATGCTAATCTGTTCTCATGTACAGTGACTCAAGAAGTGCGCTGCACGTGCAAGAACATGCCCTTGAGGCAGTTGAGACTGGGATTCTGGCCTCTTGTTTGCCTGAAGGACAATGAAGGCTAAGTTTTCTTGACTTTTCTGTGCCTTTTGATTTCTCGTTCTGTAAGATGGAAGTTATAAATAGCTGGGTTTGTTAGTTGCTTTATTCACAATCCACAAGTTTAAGGAATGGGTTTAGTGAGTCAGTGCAGGGTGTTACTTATTTCTAAGATGTCAGGTATCATCTGAAATGTTTTGCTGATGAGACTTCTCGAGTCTTTTTAACTTTCCTGAGAAAGTGGTCAGTATAATTTGGAGAGACCCACACCATTTGGGTGAGGGTGAGCACAGACTGTAAAGGATTTCTTATATGCAGAAAAGACTTTTCTGTGTATGCCATGAGAGTTTTGTGATGCTTGCTCTGTTCAGCAGCTGCCAGCCCCTTTGCTGTTAACGTACAATGTTACAACATCTGAGTATCTTCACATATCCTTGTGTCAGACCTTAATTGACAATGTGGTTAGCAGCTCTAGCACTGAGCTGCTAATTAGATGGGGCTGGCCTGCTCCATGCTTCTGGTGTAGGTTCTGGTCTTTACCTTTGAAATTGTACAGGATTGAGTTGGTTTAGGTTAACCTTTTTTCAAAAAGAAATCATGCTGGATCAGCGACCAGTCTGGCTCATGCCGTGGCTACAGAGTAGCTAGGCCTTTCATGGAGTTTAGGGGTAGAGTGAAGAAGAGCAGGGATTATTTTGACATCGTGATGCAATCAGCTTAGCATGTAGCTTACCATCACAGCTAAGCTATGTCAAAAGCCAGTGGCTGAGCTGGTAGCATAACACAGTGATCTTAAATTAAAGAAAGGCCGGGTGGATGACATGGATCCTCACCTAGCTTTTACCTCTCAGCCCAGCAAGTATCCAGTGCTGTTGCTTCAGGCTTGCGGTTTGCTTTTTCTCTCTTACTGGAGTAAAAATGTTCTGGGTCAAGGTTTGGCCTAGATATTTCTCACTGTTGGTGGCTGGCCTTCTGTAAATGACCACTGAAAATCTAATTGGAAAGACACAGCAGAAGTTCAGCCTCAGTATTGATGATGCTTCCCTGTCCTTCTTAGGTGGTCTTCTGTCAACTGTGAAAAGGAGAGCTTGTTTTTCAGATGCTCCAGCTCATGTTCTACTTGGTTATATCTAGGTATAAATGTTGGCTTTATTTACAATAAAGAAGTCCCGTTTCCCAGGCCTTTAAGCAAAGCCGCGGGGCAGGAGTTTTAAGGACCTTCTGTAACTGTAGAAGCATGTCACAGATACTCAGTTTCTCAAATAGCTGCCCTCTTAAGGAGCGCAGTTCTGTATGTATATGTGTTGAAAAAGTTGCAATGTGCATGTGGCTTGTTTTCTTTCTTCTTGCTTTCTAGAGCTATAAATAGATTTTGGTTTGTGATAGTGCAAGGAGAAATTTGCTCTCTGTATCCTTAAATATGCCTTGTGTGTGGCAATCTGCAGAGGAAAGGCTTTTCTGGCTGTGAATTATGTGATCAGACCTAGGAAAACAAGCTGTTTCTTGGTTTGGATTTCCTTAGGCAACTCTGAGTTGACAACAATATATTTCATGCCAGATAAAGTTGTCATTCCTTCATAAAGCAGATTATCAGTGACACTGTCTGAGGGAGCATAATGGTGCAAGTGACTTCTGTAGACAGCTCTCTAGAGGCTGCTGCATAGTCTTAGTTAAAATAAAAAGAAAACGCTTCTTATGGCCTTATTGTACCATGTTAAACAATTTTCTACAGTGACCTAAATAGAGGAAGAAATTAAAATGGATAGAATTGAGAACTTAAAAAACCCAAACACCCACACAAAGACAAACAAAACCCCCCGTGATTTCTTTGTGCCAAGTGACTCGTTCAGAGGCAGAAGACAAGCCCCTTGCGGTTGAAGTCTACTTTCCAAATAGTGTAGAAGCTTGAAAAGCTCATTCTGCTGTATGGGGAGGTGTATGAAACTCAAATGTCTATGAATTGCAGCTTGTAATATGAGCCAGGCCTTACATGGCTTCTTCTGAAATGTCTTCCCTAGATGTTTGATTCTGTATTTTGTCAGGGGTTATGCATTTGGAGGTGGGGAGAAAATCTAAGTGCCACTCCAAAACTGTCAGCTGCTTTTGGGTGTACTTTACTGTGACAGGT
>VYZV01015357.1:130111-143043 GCA_013401275.1 Pandion haliaetus | reverse complement strand
GTGGGGGGGAGTGGGTGAACGGCTGCGTGGTGCTTAGTTGTTGGCCGGGGTTAAACCACGACACAGGTACTAAATAGCTTCTTACACCGCCATATTTTAAAAACAGCTTTTTTGTTACCTGTCACTTGTTTCTAGAAAACTGAATGGAAAGCCACATAAGAGGCATACTTTTACAAAAACTGTGAGGAATTCGCAAAGAGTTGATCAGAATTAGTTTTAGTGTTCATTTGTAAAGCCTGAAAACTAACCTTCAGGGTTCCTTTTCAGGACTTTTGAACTAGTTGAAATTCATGGAGAAAGAGTGCATTTAAGGTTCTTGAGAACTGATGTTTGGTTTGTGCACAGTCTGTTCTTCCGTCTGGATTAAAAAATCCTGACAAGATAATCCAATTGAGATCATAATCTTGTTTATAGCTCTGATCTTGTATCACAGGAAATGCGTCAGTCTTCAAGTGAGCACTGGTACACAAATAAAAGGTCTGGGTAAAGGAGGCTGTGGATTCCTCAAATGTTGTCTTAAAATTGGAAATGACAAATTAGGACCTTTTTTTTTTTTTTTTTTAATAAACAGAGTTACAGACTGAGGTAGAAAAGGAAATTCTAGAAAAGTGTAGTCCCAGAAGCAGGGACAAGAACCCTGGGGCATGCAGGAAGGGAAAATGCAGGTGCTGGCAGCATGGTGCAGGGTCACTGTACTACTCCCGAGGCGGCTGGAAGAGGAGCTGCTTGTGGTGACTGTGGGTGAAGATGCTTTCCCTGTACTTCAGCAAAGTGGGGCTTGGCTCAATGGGGAACCTCTCATCTGCTGTCCTGAAGGAAAAAGGGAAGCAGGGCTGTTAGAGCTCCTGTAGTGTTTTCACACAGGGAAATCATGCCTGGAACATTGCAGCTTCTTGGCCGGAATGCCAGTGCCTGGTGTAAATGATTAGAAATCCCTGGTCAACCTCAGTCTGTGGTACATCAGCTTCTGCCCATCTTTGCTTTATGCTGCCCCGATACAGTGCAAAATCCGATACTGAGATACGCTGCCCTATTACTTTTTGTTCTGTTACTGACTTGGCTTAGCTAGGGATCTTTCGTTGACTCTGAAGCTGCTATTTTGAAGGAGGTTTGTTATTTCTCAGTTTTGTTGCCAATTACTACTGAGTTTTCAGTTGGAGGTTTTTTTTTTTCTAGTAAGCACAAATTTTATACTGGAGATGCAATTTCTCTGCCAAGGTACAGATTGTGTTACAGGAGCTTCGTCAGACGTATAATTTTGGCAGGGATTGGCCATTTTGATTATTGGTCATCTTTTTTTGGTGGAACTTGTATTCACCGTATCTGTGGTCACTCAAAGGCACTGCCAGGTAAGACGGGTTCGTGAACTTATTGTAACTTCAGCTTGGTATCGAACCACACAGTAACTGGTGGTGTACTCAGTTGTTCCACCTCTAAGTTCAGCTAGTTGTTGCCCGCTGTTCAAACTATTAATCATTTGTTTACCATCTTGGGGCTACAGTGAGATGTGATGGTAAGGCACTTGCATGTACAGATCTCTCTGTCCATCGCATAAATAATGATATCTGTTCCAAGAACTTTGGTGTATTAGGTCACGATTGGATTTACCAGCTAGAATGAAAATAAAGCCTCAGCTTCTTTCAATGAAACTGGAGTCTCATCTCAAATCAGTGATGTACCAGGCACTAGGAAGGCTTTGGAGGTAGATTGCTAGCTTGTAAATGAGGGAAGGTTACAAGATAGTTTCCTTTACCACTGATGTTTATCTTATGGTCATGATCTTCAGAGTGCATTGAACTTGGGAGCCCACACAAGAAAACAGATCAGAGAACCTTAAGCATAGCTCTTGTTGTGCAGTTAGGGAAAATAAAGGTGTAAAGAATAGTCTGAAAGACCCACACTTGAGCATAACCCTTCTGCGACCCTGTCATGCATGTAGGACTTTTTCAGTGTACAGGGCACATGGGTATGTGTCTTTTGGGGGAATCAGTTTTCTAAAATTAAGTATCTTTGGCTTTTTTTCCTAGGGTCTCATGATTCTTTCAGCTACTGGGTTGATGAGAAATCTCCTGTGGGACCAGACCAAGCCACAGCCATCAAACGTTTGGCCAGAATTTCCTTGGTTAAAAAGATCATGAAGAAATGGTCAGTGACTCAAAATCTGACTTTCAAAGAGCAGTTGGAAGGTGGAATCCGCTACTTTGATCTTCGTGTATCTTCCAAACCTGGGGAAATAGGACAGGAGATTTACTTCATACACGGCTTGTTTGGCATTAAAGTATGGGATGGGCTGAAGGAGATTAACATCTTTCTTGAGCAGCACCCCAAGGAAGTAATCTTCTTGGATTTCAATCACTTCTATGCCATGGATGACAGCCATCACTTCTTCTTGATCAACAGGATCCACTCAGCCTTTGGATCCAAACTTTGTTCTGTTGAATGTGTAGAATATGTGACGTTAGAGTACATGTGGGAGAAGAAACACCAGGTAGGGAAAGGATGTGTAATGTTTTTCGAACCCGAAAGGCTAAGATTTAAATAGAGAGGCTGGATGTGGTTCCCCCTCGGAGGTATTGGCCCAAGGACACTGCTGACAGCCCATTTAAAGCCCACTAATGCCTCCTTTATGCAGCATGCATGTTTCCCTCTATTTATTTACAGCTGAGTAGCCCCTCTATCCATGGTGTGGCTAGACTGTGTCCTGCTCCCAAGCATGTTCCTTGAACAATTAGATGATAGTATCCTCAGGGCCTTGTGCTCCTTACAGATGTTTTTCTTTTCTGGAAGAGCATGTTGTGCTGATTTGTGGTGGTGAGGATTTGATAAACTGTTGTCTTTTTTGCCAGCGTGAAGCATGTAAGCTTTAAAATGACTAAGCTATCTACAGAACTTCTTGGTTCCTTTGCAGCCATCCACATCTTTAGTGGCAGGATTAAATGCCTCTTTTCTGTGGTAACCGCTCACATGTGTACACACAAATGGAGAACAGGGTTTCAGTGACTGCATGTGATTTTTAAACTAAAAAAGGTGAGGCTTTGAGGAATTCCTCTGAACTGATGCTCTCAGTGCTAGGGTCCAAAGTGAATCACTTGTAAGTCTGGGTGTTAATAAAAAGTGTTGCATCTTTACATGCTGCCCTCTGACAGTGAACCATCTTACAAGGTATAACATAACAGACCTCTTGATTTAGAGAAGATTTTGCTGACAACAAGACTGGCTTTGGCATCTCATGCAGTAAATGCGAGCGGAATGCTGTTATGCCAGTCAGCCTGGTACACTTTAGCCACTTAATAGGAGTTAGGCAGAAGATGGCAAGACAGCCAAAATCCCTAATTTCAGGTACAGATGGTAATGTTCTCTGACAGTGCTTTGGAATGCTCTTAAGCTGAATTCTCTGAATGACATTTCAGTATATTCCTGGCAACCTTTTAATTTTACACTGATGACCCTTAAAGCCTGAAGCAATCCTGTCCTCGTAGCTAACCAAAATGATCTCACTCTCCTTTGTTGGCAATAGTGCAACAAATTTACTGACGCTCATGACTTGGGAACAGCTTCTTTTTGCTTGGTCCTCTTTTAACTGCTATGCTAGCTGCAGCAGTACTGCATAGGCATAAACAAATACAACACCCTGTTTAAAGATAAGAAACATAGTTGTGAATTTTTGTTTATTTTTTCTCCTTTTTCTTCTGTTAGGTTCTCATATTCTACCACTACCCTTTATATGAGGAGTACCCCTTCCTGTGGCCAGGGAGTAAAATGCCAGCACCATGGGCCAACACAACCAACGTGCACAAACTGTTACAGTTCCTGGAGACCACTCTCGAGGAACGAAGTCGTTACGGGACTTTTCATGTTTCTCAAGCAATTCTCACGCCTCGAGTGAAAACTATTGCACGGCATCTAATTCGTGGTCTGAAGAACACACTTGTTCATAGGTAAGGACTTGTCTTGATTTCTCAGTTCTTTACTTACCACGTTACATGTTGAAAGAGGCACTGAGTAAGCAAGAAACAGTTTTGCTTCATTACTATTGCTCGTGAGAGATTTGCAGTCATTAAAAATAAAGAATTGTGGAAATACTAAAGTAGCAGCGTATATGTGTAAGTGTGTTTCCTGGTAATTGGAGCTTTTTCTGAATGTGATATGATTTCATAAAACATGAGCTGGACCTATTATTTCAAACCAGTAATTCATTCCAAATGGGCTGAACTTGAATTTAGGGGCAAAAAAGCTTGTGCCGCAGAGGAAAATAACTTATTCGTGGGCTCAGTTTTGCATTTGTACAAATATATCTCAGTAATTTCAGTGATGGCCAGAGATATATGACATGGGGCAGTATTTTATCTTGGGTTTTTTTTACCAAAAATTAGATTGACAATTTGACTTTTTTATGCCACTGACTGTTGTACAATTAATTTGCCCATGAGTTAGATGATTAGAAGAGGGTTTTGCTTTGAGTAGCACAGCGTGCTACTGGGTTTTTTGATAGTGTTAACAGTGTGACCAGGATAGGATCCATGTGGCTTTGTTTTATGGCATTATCACTTTGTAGCCTGTTTGCTTTAGCAAATTTTTAAATTGCTAGAACTGTAACAGTCTTGGTGGGATCTGGTCTCCTGGCTTACTTTTAATATTGCCTGTTTTGATGTCACTAACAGTTTATCTTGCCATAACGATACTAAGTTCTAAATTACACTTGTACAGGTGGTCACAACTGGTCTAATTTGATCAGCAACTGAGCTTAACATTAAGCAACGAGATAAACACACATCTTCAGCAGCCAGTTCACGTTCCCTTTGGGAGAATCACTGGTCACTTTAGAAGTAATTACAATATTGTTATTTTGAAACCAAAGTCAATATAACTTTTTAAAAAATTTTCTTTCTAAAAAGAGCAAGCGTCGTGCTTTTTCAGTCACAAAAGTTGTTGATAGAAGTAAGGAAATTCCAGGTGAAGTATAAATCATGGAATTTTCAGTCTCCTTCCTGTTCAGACATTAATCTGGCAAAAGAAAATTAAACCCAAATGATGTTTGCCACAATACGTTCAGGTCTCCACTCTGGCTTGCTCTTTGCCCACATCTGTGTGGTCAGCATTAGGCACTAGATGGTGCTCAGGTCCTTTCAGACTGGCGTTTACTGTCACAAGTTGCACAAATGTAAATATCTATGGTTGGTGGGGATACCTAAGAGAAAGCACAGGTGTAACTTACGTCTGTGTACTGTATATTATGTGTACTGTTGTCTCATGATTAAAGGAAAGGTCATACTGAATTTCTATTGTTAAACTACTAAAGAATCATCTAATTTCATGGAATGGCAAGCAGTTTTGTTTCAAGTGACTCCCGGCAAAGGTCTCGGCTGTAAGCCACTGGGAGGCTGGAAACCTGCCTTTGCTCCATCCCTTTCCCTCAGCCCCATCATTGCCACTGACTTGTTTGAAAGTAAACTGTGAAAACTTAAAATAGATGCCACTGTTTGCTAAAGCATGATTGCTTGCATACATTTACACATCCTGGCGGATTTGTGTGTGTCAATCTGTCTTTGCAGTTCTGTGTAGATGTTTGCCTTCTCATATGGAAATTTTTCCCTGAATATGAATATTTAAGTGTTCTTGAGTTCTTGCTAAAGGAGAAATGTGCATCATGCACATTTAGCTGGCTAAAGTCTGGTTTGTCCCTTTGTGGGGATAGTGATTATGCTTTTACTCAAGTTCTCTTTTCTCTTGGTTCTTGACAAGAATTTTTGCTGGAACAAGAGCTGTGGGGTGTCTTTAGGTTTTCTGGGTTTTTTTCTTCCCCATCCCGTTAGCTAATTTGCTTGCCTATAATCTTCTTATATAATTTTGTATGCATATTATGACACTAGTTTAAATAATTCTAATATATTTAGTCATTTGTTTCTAACTGTGCTAAAACCCCTGGGGTTTGCAGGTTATACTGTAGAGAAGCTTGTGCAGACTCCTGACTTGCACTCTGTCCAAGAAATGACTGAAACTTCTCCCCACTGTAGAATTTCTAACTCCCATTTAACTGAATTCCTAACACACCTCACCCTCCTCTGGTTACAGTGATGTATGGTGGGATGCTCAACACTTATGGAGCTGAGGGCTCGATTCTGGGTTTGGTTTCCCTGATCCCTTTGCTCTAGGTGGGTCTGGAGGCTGAAAGGAGTTTGGTAGAAATGCAGTGTGCTGCCCCTGACAACTTTTCCTGCCCACTGGAAGGCAGAGGTGGGCAGGGGAACATCTTGGGCCGGGTACAACCTTGCCTTGTGCTACACTGAAGTCTGCTGTGAAATTAAGCTTTCAGTTCAATGTGTTCTTGGGCAAAACCAAACCAGGATGGAAGAAATTGTAGTGCAGCATTAAATGCTGAAGCACTGTCTGCTCAGTGAATCTAGAGTTCACAAATGTTATTTTGTATGCATGGGAGTTTAGATTGATGATTGACCGATATTGCCATTTGATAGCTAATGATCGCATGCTCTGTTAAGCACTTTTCTCATCAGGCTAGTTGCACTTTGGGAAGCAGTCAGCACCTGATCGCAAATGTGAGGTAATAACATAATTTGCAAACAGCATGTTGTGTTTCAAGTAGAGCAGAGCATGTATAGAGAAGAGTCTCTTTTAAAATGTTAATTTTCTTTATTTTACTTTTTTTAGGAACCTGCCCATGATTTTAAATTGGGTGAAAGAACAGAAGCCAGGTGTTAGGGGTGTTAACATAATTACGTCAGACTTTGTGGAGCTGGTTGACTTTGCTGCTACAGTTATTGCATTAAACGACCTTCTTTTAGAGGAAGATGAATCTGCAACTACATCGTGATGCTGTGTCCCACTTGGGCTCCTCAGTGGATGTCTTTGAACTATGCTAAATGTTTTATTTATTAAGTGAAATCTATTGAAATCTGTTTATTTAAAAAAAAACCAAAGCTTTCTAGAGGAAACGTGGCTAAACATCACATACAGGCAGGTCCGTTCTCCCAGGGATGTGTGGATCCAAGTGGAACAGAAAGTGCTTTCTGGGTGCTGCTGCGTGTTTGTCTGTGGCTACGTGTTTGACTAAGTTATGCACACATCTGCTGCAGTCTGGCGCATTGTCTGCCTGCCAGCAAGAGGCTGGCCTCCGAAGCAGATGTACCTGATTATGGTGCGCGTCTCCCTGGTGACTGGACCCACCGTGCCCTTGTGTGCACATCCTGCTTATTTCTCAACACCAGGGCTCAAACCAAGGATCGCTGCTGATCCCTTAGCAGCAGTGTGACCAGGCCGGCCGAGATGGTATTGTTCTTGGGCCACCTCAGGCGTAGCTGGGCTCAGCTGGAGGCTGCTGCTGTATTCATTACACTGTTTTAGACACTACCTCTGACTTACTTGAAGAAACAATATTGCTGTTGTTCAGGGGGAAGCTGTTAACACTGTGTGGAACATCTGAACTGTCCTTTGGGCCTGAGAGGCGAAGGCTTGGCATGCTTTGCCTCTTCGGACTCCAAACTCTTCTTCTGGACCTTTTAATTTTACGTTAATACTTTAATACATTTATTGCAACCATGTTTAAGTGTGTTTCTTTTGGAGAATATTTCAGTCTTCAAGTCATAAGGATCATAACTCACAAGTCTGAATTTCTGTTGTGAGACATGCAAAACCACAGCACAACTTTTCTCTTTCACTTGCTGGGCAGCTGTGGTTTTTTCGTTTTTTTTTTTTTTCCCCTCCGTCAAGGTTTTTTAGGGGGAAGTCTCTCACCCAGATGGGCTGTCTCTGGAAGGAGGTGGGCTAAGCAGGAGTTTGCTTGGTATTCAAAGAACTGGAGCGGACAGGGACTGTGCAGAACACAAAGACTGAATCTCTGATTTGCAATGTGACAGTGAATTTTGAAATTGGACCCAAAAGTTGTGGTTGTCGTTGGAGAGCCACAGCTATGGGGGAGAAAATTCCCTAGCCTGCACCTGCTTGTGACAAAGTAAGCAGTAGTCACACAAGCACAGGGAGGCATCGGTGCTGCTTCTTTCTGTGGACATACTCGGTTTTGTGTTGATTCACAACAAAACGTGACCATTTGTGCTTGAGCCAGTACAGCCACATGTTGGTACTTATCAGCACTTAACTGACTAGCTGATAGCAGTCCTGCACTCTGATTTATCTTTGGTTAAAAAAAAAAAAAAAAAGCCAAAACCACAAAAGTGACTGATTAGCAGATATTTCTCTGTTCAATCATCTTCCTAAAGCAACTGTTGGTGCACTAATTATTCAGTGGTTATGAATTTGTATTAATCTCTAGGCTATTTATAATGGAACAGATTGTCTTTACAGATATTTTATTCAAAAGAAAAGCGACTCTCCAGATTTATTATTTATTTTGTTATCATATCCTCTGTCTGCCATCATGGTCTGACAGCCCAGAAAAATCCAAAACCTCTTTGCTTGCTTGTCACAAACTCTGAACTCAGGACAAGTTTATCTAAGGGTTTGCAAACCTTCTATGTGAACCTTGGCTGAGTTCTGAGCAGACTATAATCTGATTTATCTGTTTGTTGTATGGCTTTCATTAGAGTTCCTTGAATTTTTTTTAACTGAATCCTCCTTCTAAGGGAGTTGGGGCAGGGGTGTGTCTGTCTCATAAACTGTCTTTCTCCTTTCCTCTTGTGTTACAGTGACAGGGTGTAAGTCATGAAAATAAGTTTTTGGGAACTAAAGCTCAAATTTCTAGTTAAGACTTCCTTTGAAAACACCAACAGAAGGTTTTTATTATTTTTGTTTTTTTTTTTTTCTTGTTGATGAAACTGTTGGAACCTGTTTTGACAGCACTATTTTGTTCGCAGTTATTTAAAATACCTGGATTTCCCTTAGCTGATTTTGTGTTAACCTACTTTTCTCATGGCCTCAACTGAAACTCCATGATAGTATTAAATGTGTATGTTTGGTTTCAGTGGTCTTTTAGCTGCAAATTGTCTTTGAGCTCAGAACTCAGAAAAACTTGGTTTGAATGCTGATGAGGCAGAAATAATGTTTGCAAGGTTTCCTGCAGAACTGGAGGACAAGGTGAGAAGCCGAAGTGAGTATGAAGTTTGCATTCAACCCTTAATGTATTTTGTACTGTATACATCTACCTCAAAAGAGTTTTATCGGGCTTAACCAATATTTATATTGTGCATGCAGAGTAATGACTGTTGTTAGTCCTGCTGTATTTGGATAGAGATGCGATGGTTGTAACTCAGGGCTTTGTTTAGATATATTTTTAAGTACAAACTCAGAACTTTCTCTTAACATACTAGCTGTCAGCTCTTGCCTCTTGAAATAGGACAAAGGCGTGCTAGGTGTTAAGAGTGTTAGCAGAGGGAGAAGAAATGGAAAATAGCTTTAGGATTAATGAAGTGTGTGGGGGGAGGAAAGCATTTCTTTAAGTTTGGCCTGTCTGAAGAGACTCATGTGTCATTTCAGAGCAGTCCATGGTGTTAAGCCTCTCTGAGGAACCTGACGGTCTCAATAGTGAGTTGGGCAGTTGGCAGGTACACTTGCCTGTGACAGGATATCTCCTGTGCGTACTCTGGGAAACGTTAATGCTGATGTTTAGAATTGGTTTTAGGGTAGTCCTAAACTATCGTAAGTAGCGTGAACTACCTTTCTTCTGTTACGCATTATAGCCCATAACAAAGCTACCTGTATAAATAGGCTTATCGCTCTGGCACAGCACCACAGTATACCCAGATACCCTCGCACTTTGCAAAACGGAGCTCATCTAGACTTGGACTTTGGGCTGCAGACTCTATTTTCCAGCATTATAAAAATAAAAAGGTGAGCCAGGCAGGAAGGGAGAATCAAGGAAGTAGGGCAGTAGTTTGCATCCAGTGCCCGCATTGCAGGTGTGGCAGCATTTAGCCAGGTTTCAGGTAGCAGAGTGGAGCAGGTCTGGCAGGTGACTGACAGTGGCCACAGCTCCTACTGAGAAAGTCGGCTGAGAGTCTGGCCTGTGAGTGGGCTGCAGCCGGGTAGAGCATGGAGCAGCTAACAGCCTGCAAGGTCATGTACGTATGAGCTTGAGGAAAATAAAGATTGGCAGGACTGCGGGAGAAGGCTGGTGGGTCCTTGCTATTGATGTAGACCTGCACCTGTTGAATGCAGTGATTGTCTTGCTTCTATCTTCCCTAAGCAGTAGGATCACTTTTAAACAGTTTACGTGGAAAACTCCCCCAGAAGAATTGTTCTGAGGACCATACTGTAGGTGCTGGGAGAAGAAAAGCCAGGAAACTAGTAGCTGCTTGAGGCAAAGTACTTACCTGAATTGCATATTCTTAAGTAATTACTTGTATGCTTTGTTATTACAGGTTCAGGTTACTTATACATAGTTTTATGACTGTCGTATCTCTTCCTAATATGCAATTGCTGAATGCCGAGCACACTGGTGGTATGCTTGTTCTCCTGGCACTGATGGCTGCCATGTGCAATTCAAGGGCATACCTGAGGCACAGGAGACCTCTGTATGTATCTGTGGGAAGCAGCAGGGAGAAGGTTGTCAGGAACCATATGTGAGTTTTTAGCATCTTACTCTATGCTTGTAGGTGAAAACAAAGAGGAGTTACTAGATTTTTACAGACTATCATTCGCTCAGCTCCTTATTTGGGAACTACTGTCCTAATAAATTTAACAGCTGTAGAGCTGGGAGTTGTAATGTTGATTTTTTTTTTTTTTTTTTGGACAATAAAAGACATATACCTGCTGTCCCAATTTTATCTCAAGAACTGAGGGGACACCAACTTGCATATGCTTTGTCTGTGATGGAAAGGATCCCACTGGAGACGGTGCTGGCAAGGCAATTTTCACGGGTGCTGCGGTCAGTAAGAGATGTCAGACTGGGAGTCTTCAGAGCAGAAACGCTGACTGCAAAAAGGCCCCTGTTCTGCTAAACAGACTCTTTGGAGAAGAAAGGAAAAACAGCAAAATGGTATCTTTGCTCCCGACACAGGCTGTTTTCTGCTGTGTTGGTACTGAGTTAATATGTTGGAGTTTAGAAAGCACCTCTGCTGTAAAGCTGAAGAAGCACTTTTGAGCAGGGATTTTGGCTCAAACAGAAGTAGGGCATTTGCCAAGATGCTTATCTGTTGTTCTCATCTGGCTAAGCCTTTGGAAATATTTTCTTTGTGTACCTGTCTCGGGCATCAGTTCATTGTATCACCTAGCAGACCAGGGTTTAGGACTTGTATAAATAGAGAACATGGCTGTTTTGAGTTAAAATCGGGTTACCCATGGAAGTCTGTGTGACTCAAGGTTTACTTGAATATACAGTATTTTAACACAGAGTCCATATACGGTTTTAGTAAGACTTCCATCTAGACTTGAGCATGTTGTTACCCATCCCTGATAAGCAAATTCTTTGGTCATAGGACCACTGTTTGGGACAAAACTTGAGGCAAACTTTCAGTGGTTGCTCAAACACAGAGAAATTGTCTAATGCAAAGAACAGAACTGACCCAAAACTTCATTCAAAATTCAAATCAGGTCAAGATGTAGTCCTTTCAGCAGTGGAGAAGAAGGTTTTTTTTCTTTTCTGTGACTGACAAATTCTTATTCCAGCTTTGGTTTTTGACTCATCAGACTGGTAGAAGAGCCAGAGCATATGCTGAAGAGCAAATAAATTTTATGCTAAGGACATGTATGTTGGGCTAACTGTGGTAACGGTATAGTGATTTACTTAGTCACACCTTCCAGTGATAATCCTATTAGTTGTTTGATTTAGGTTGTTAAGTCAGTCTCTATTTTGTATTTTAAAAAATCAGTCCCACTTGTTGAAGAAATGTGTGTCCTTCTGTAAGCATATTTATTTATCTACAAGTCTTATCAAGTAAACAAGCTTTAACTTTTTAATTGTAGGGACTGGCATAGGAATGTCAGCTTTAGACCGGTTTGCTGAATCTAATTATATTTTCCCAAACATTTATGTATTGTGTGTTGTTCATTGAAATGGTACTTCTCTTACCCTTTGTTACACCTGTGATAACTTCTTCTGTATCTCACTTAAATTGAACTGCAATGTGTTCTTAATTCTCAAAAAAGTATTGATCAGTACGTTCTATTTAAAAATAATATTGATGGTTCTTTGATTTTGCTCAATGTCAACTGTATTTTGCAGTTGGATTTTTTTAGTTGTGCTGTTTATACTGTGGAAGGTGGCAGAGGGAGCCAGGTGGAGAGGAGTTGCCTATTCTCAGTTTATATTTTGTGCAGTTTCTCTTCTCTCTCTTGGCAGTTTGTGCTTTACCCGTCTGTCTGGCTCAGTTCTGTGAAACCAGGATGCCTCATTTGAACTGCGGATAAACTTGGGCTGACATCTTGTTTCTTTCAGCTTTACCCTGCACCTATACCATTGGGGTTTTTAATCCTGAAAATAAAAGTACAACTTGAGTTAATCATCTTTACTGTGTGTTCTGTATGGCTGATTGTTCTGACACATGATTTTGTTGTGAGTCATTAACATCAGTTGAGCTCAGTTGCTTTTCTGATGCTGAATGGTGTCACTGAAGGTTGTTTTCTGAGGTGCCACATCTTGCTGCACTTGTCCCCCGGGTAGTCAGACTTGGACAATATGCTTATTTTTAGGATGTGCTGAGAACTTCTCTGTGGAAGCGGTAGTGCACTTGCATGCATGCACAGTTGCATCTCTGCCTGAACACACTGGGATAAAAGCGTCCTAATGCATGGATCTAGTTGTATCTTGAAAGGCAAGTACAATTTTTGTGCAGCCTCTACTGCTGTAATACAGGTCGTGAAGCTCCATGGTAACACCTGATCAGGAAACGAAATACTGATGATAATTCTCAGAGCCTGGGCTAATGTCAGATGCTTGTAACCCAGTGAGATCAGTGAGACCCTTCTTTTGGGTTACTTTCAGCTTGCCTGTCTTGAGAATGTGGGAGTAGTGGGGGTGGGGAGAA